>RCUC01148801.1:0-58233 GCA_003697995.1 Taxidea taxus jeffersonii | reverse complement strand
GGGGGTGGGAGTTAAGGTGGTAGGAAAAGTAAAAATGAAAGAAGATGGGATCGGGAGGGAGAAAAACCAAAAGAGACTCTTAATGTCATAAAACAAACTGAGGGGGGTGGGGGGAAGAGGGGTTGGGTGAGGGTGGTGGGGTTACATCATATGTTTAAATAAAGCTTAAATAAAGTAAATAAAAATTAAAAAAAAATGCCTTTGGAAATTTTATCTCTACCCCTCAAGATATAAATTGGCAATCATCCTCTAAGACCACCACCCACCGATACACATCTGAGGGGTCTCATTGAGTAAGGGACAGGCAGGACTAGGTAGGGAAAGATAGGTAGGGGGCTATGTGATCAGGTTCACAGAAATCCTAGAAATACTGAAGCCTAACAAAATCAGAGATAAGGGAACAAACCAGACCACCCTGCCCTCGGCATGAGAGGTGGGGTCTTTTTAGGCAGTCACATTGTGATCAACAAAGAATAACCAGACCCCAAAAAAGAAGCTGTGAAATGTGTTATCACCAGTCCTTACTCAAACCAAGATGTCCCAAGAATGTTAAGGTCACAAGCTCCCTGGTTTTAAACAAAAGACTGTCGATGGAGGCCCGTGTTGGCAACTCTCTCAGGACCCCACTCACTCCTGAGAGCTTTTTCTGTATCCTTGCTTAATAAAACCCTATCACTTTCCTCACTCTCCTTTGTCCGTGAGATTCATTCTTCGATTCCATGAGACAACAGCCTCACTCTCCCACCTCAGTATCATCCTTTATTTATTTTTTAATTTGAATACTAATGCTTTTCATAATTGTTTTATTTGAGTTCTTTTATTTTGTCTAAGCAATTATAGTTTGCCCAATTTTTATCTTTCTTTTGTTTCATATAATGAATTCTTTCTTAAACAGTAAAACCTAGAGAATTTTTTTCAGGATAGAATTTGTAAAAGATCATCTGGGTTAATTCCCTCACGTAATATTTGAAGAGAATCAAGGTCATACACTCAGCTAATTGCTAATCTCTTGAGTATAACCTGGAAGGCATCTGGTAAGAAATTTACTATGTTAACATTATATAATTTCAGAATAGAGTGGACCTTCCAAAATTATTTATTTTATTACAGTCATTATTTGAATTAGACCACTTTTTTACACTTCCATAAGATTTGCTTAGAAATGAAATGTATGATGGGGCTCCTGGGTTAAGCTGTAGACTTGGTTTCGGCTCAGGTCGTGATCTCAGGGCCTGTGGATGGAGGTGGGGCCCTGGGATGGAGGTCAAGCTCTGCAGGGCGTCTGCTTGTGGATTCCCTCTCTCCTTCTCCTGTGCCTGCCTGCTTTCTCTCTCTCTCACTCACATACATACATACATACATACATACATACATACATAAGTAAATAAAAAATCTTTTTTAAAAGATGATTAAAATGTGTGGCTATTTTGTTCACCTGAAACATAAAAAGATCTAAAAAATGTATGAATAAGTGCTACAAAATACGCAGAGATGTATTATATGTGCTTGACTTTCTTTTCAGTGTTTCTTAGATCCAGGAAAATGAATACAACTGAGCAAAAATCCACCAGGTTTTTCTTGGCTTTCTCTACTTCATTCCTATTTCTGAAAAAATCTTGACCTTAATCCAAATAGGTGGCCAAGGACTGAGTATTGCATTTGCTTTGCTATTGGCCCTACTGTGAACTTAGATTTTGCTTTTCTTTCTGCTAGATGAAAGTGAAGAGTAAATGATTGGCATAGTGATTCCCAAGGAGGAAATTCGAACACTTGCCAAAAGCCAAAGATAATTTTATTTCATGCTATGCCTTTCCAATTTGTTGTCTATAAGCATAAATGTTTATATCTAGGATCCATTATATCCCACAGGATAGCATATGAATTTGTTAAGTTTTCTTTATAGAAACCCGTGTTCATATGAAGGCAAAAGAGGATGACATAAGCAAAGTATGTTTCCAAACAACAGCAAAGATTATCATACTCTTTATTCCTGTTTTTGCTTAAAAGAAAGAGATGGTATGAGTCATTATGGAAAACAACCACTCTTATCACTCCTATTACCCTACGCCCCTTCCCACCCTACTACAAACACACACCCCCAAGAATTCAGCCGGCCAAATACAAGAAGGACAACTTCGTAGAGATGCATTTATTTATAACAATGCAATACTAACATTTTCTGGAAAATACCATAAATTATAGGAAAGACAAATTCAAATAGGGGGAGTAGAGCATTTTAAAATATTTCTGTTCTTTATAATTATTCAATTAGACAACAGTGATAACAGTATCCATAGGAGGTGCATGTTAGTGGAAGATCAAAAACTGCCTTGTAAAAAGTGACATATTTTTGTCTCCACACTAAATGGCTTCAAGTGTATCAAACTCTTTACATGGAAAATGCTTTTCGACAGGATCCACAGCAGTCTGTAAAGATGATCTCATGTCACCAAATGGGCTTTGGGCTGCTTCCTAATTTACTCTTCCCTCAGTTTGGTACTTGATGTTACACATACTAATATCCTAGGCTAATCTAACTTCCAAACCCTCACCATGCCTGTGTTTCAATTTTCTTATTCCTCTTCTGTTATCCTCCCAAATCACTGAAATCAACCACTTCTACTGTTAGGAGAAAAGCATAATATAGAAATATGGCACCTATAACTAAGATACCTGAAATGTGTTTGTTTTCCAGCTGATACTCTTGGAGCCAACTCTAAATTCAGGGTGTCTTTCAACAACTATTCAGTAGAGAGAGAGCCACTCCTAGTTAAGTCGCCTAGGCAACCATTTGGACAAAATCTGCAGTTTAAATTTTTTTCTCTCACCTTCTATTTTTCTAGAACCGGCCAATTCTTTCCTTTTATTTTCCAATATCTATTCCTCCTCACATGTCTCTTTATATACTATCTTTAGTATTTCTTCTCCTCTTGCTTTTTTGTCTTACTCTTTTCTTCTACTGACTATCCCAACTTTCCCTTAGGAAAGAGACCAAAACAAATATTTGCCTTTAAAGTTGGCCTGTCAACTGCCATCTGGTTACTATTTTGTTCCTTTTTAGAAAATCAACTGTAGGCCTTTCGTAAATATGGAAATTCTGCTCACTTCCTTTAAAACTCAATTGTAGGTCTTTCGTAAATTTGGAAATTCTGCTCACTTCCTCTAAGACTCAATTATAGGCCTTTCGTAAATTTGGAAATTCTGCTCACTTACCCTGAAACTCAATTTTAGGCCTTTCGTAAATTTGGAAATGCTGCTCACTTACTCTAAAAATCAACTGTAGACCTTTTATAAATATGGGAATTCTGCTCACTTCCACTACCAGAGCATGGCTGAGTACCAGCTTATTACAATGAGGAAGTCTTCATGATAGAGACAACAGTGGTTCAGACTCTAATTTCCACATCCATCTGCTTTCTCTGAAGACAAGGGTATCTGAAATGCTATTTCTTAAGCAACACCAAAACCCCAAAAACAAAAGGTGAAGAACCTTTGATCTGAGGAAAGATTGCTTTTGTTAGCAGATTGCTAGCTAGGGCAAATTGGATTGGTAAGACTTAAGATTAAGTGTTGTGGGAGGGGAATCCCTGAATGCTGAACAGTCATTTGTATGGACTGAGGGTTCTTACAGTTTCCAGATCTGGTTTTGACGTGGTGATCTTTTTGACAGATTCAGCTAGTTTGGGTTAGTTGCTACCCATTTCTCATCTAAGAATGGAGCATAAATATTTTCATTTCTATAACCTAAAGTTTGATAATTTTCATCTTATTGCTTCCCTACTCAAAACAATAAATGAAAAACACCTCTTGAAGTGAGTTGCTATCGACTGGGTAGGGTCCAGATGACTTGGCCTGCCTTTCCCAAATCTCTAGAATCTGTTCCGAATCTCATTTCCAGTCTTATTTCCCATATCTCCCACTACTCTCTGCACCTCAAGGCTAACCACACCAGCCCATTTCTCGCCAGCTATGCTATGTGCATTGCTGTCTCCTCTCAGCCTTTGGTCATGACTGGAATGTTCTTCCCATTCCACCAATCACATTGTCCATCATTTGCAGCTGGGCCCATATTCAGGGAGGCAGGAGATACTCTGAAAAGAGCATCCAGAAAGGTAGCCAGTGAAGTTTTCCCTCCTCCTCTCTGACCATTTTTGCCGACGACCGCAAATTCCAGAGCCATTTAAGGAGAAGGACCAGATGAGGTGAGGAGTCATAGATTATTTCAAGTGGTGAAAGTCTTAAGAAAAGGAGAAGGATGTCCTTATTAAGGTCACTGGCCACTCAGATGAAATGGCTCCTTCCCAGGTGTAACTTGGAGTGACCCCACGTTTAGAGGACTTCTAAATAACTTCGTTCTACATATATATAAGAAAACCAAAATTCCAAGAAATAAAGAATGCTTTTATTTGAAAAGAACCTGTCAATGAAAAAGAACCTTTCTCTTTTGGCTTTTCTGTCCCTTCTGGTGACAGACTCATCCAGCCCATGGTCCTCACTTCCTGCTAGTAGGTGAAAAACTGTGTCCTTGGGTCTACAGCCTCTCATGAACAACCTCCCCCCAACAAATCCTCACAGGATCTCCTGAGCAACCATCTACATCATATCTGCAAGAAAGCAGCTCTTCTCACTGGCAGAGTGGGGCCATTGACTTTGTCACTTACCAGGGAGGGGACAAACATTTAGGAAGGGGACCAAAGGCCATCTTGGCTGGGGGTAGGGACGGGCAAGAGAAGCCTGGTAGGAAGATGGCATGTATGGAGGGCAGGCTGTAGGTGGGAAGAAGGTAGGCTTCTAGGAGGTTGCCCCAGAACTTTGGTCTGAAAGCAGTACTCTCTCCGCACACAGCGCTCAGCAGAGGACATTAGCATTTCTTGCTCTCCCTATTGAGGGTCATCTTTTTTTGAAAACCCCAGTGGTGACAGGAAGCATGAAAAAAAAACAAAAACAAAAACACAAAACCTCATCCCCATACCTAAATCAAAACTACCAAAAGAGGCAATGGGACTCGGGGACAGCCTGGAGGCGGTGGCATCATGGAGGTCAGAGAACCCCAGGGGAAAGGAGCTCAGGGCTCAATTCTGCAGCTGCCAAGCATTCTTGAAATGGACTTTGTTTTAAAATCTTGCTTTTAAGCACACCCTTGACTTCAATCATTATCTTAAACATTTTACTGGTCCTTACCTCAGTTTCTTCAGTTGTAAAATGGGGACAATAATGCATGCATTGGAGTTATGAGAATTAAGTGTATGTGGGCAAAGCACTTCGAAAAGTACCTGGCATACAGTAAATACTGAGTTTGCTCTCCCTTCGAAAAGATGGTATAAGTTAGTGGTTACAAGCACAGATTCGGGTTTCCTGTCTGCTTTGGTTTGAACCTTGGCTTTGCCATTTACTAGTGTGATCTTGGGCAGGGACTTCTCTGGCCTGTTTTTTCATATGTTGTGCTGTTAAGAGAAATAAATGAACACACATAAAACCCCAGTAGTCCTTAATGTACTATTACATTAACTGTTAATGCATTTTAAGCAGTGTCTCTCCCTTCCCCTCTCTACTACTCACCCACATGTGGCCTGTCACCGAATCTGGAACTTGTGCCCAGTGACAACAATGCAGAGGTATCAAGAAGCTGTGCTCAGGGCCTCTTACCCCCAGCAGGGACCTTGCCAAGACTACTTGGCCAGCGTCCCCTTTGTGCACTCAACTTTCCCACACAACATGCAAGGGAAGTTATGGGAAAAGGTTTCCCTGCTTCCCTTCCTGCCCTTGGGAGACCAGGAATAATCACTTAGTTAACCCGCATTCTAGTTTCACGAGACCCATCTTTCTCCTAAGTGGAGGAGAAACTCTGAAGTGATGGAAGACATTTTTAATTAAATCAAGAAGAAAGCCACATATTCATATGCCATTCACTTGGTTGGGCTCAAGCTGCCAGGGGCTTTTCAAAGTCTCAAAGTCACAACTGAAAATAGTACTTTTAAGTTTAAAAAACATCAAAGGCCAATTCTGAATCTAAGATTGTAAAGAATTCAAAACTGTTTTTAACTTGATTTTAATGAATAAGACATTTGTTCATAACCATATTAGATTTTAAAAAAGAAAGCCATTCAGTGGACCCTGTTGTACAGAAAAAAGAACTCTTTGTTGCATAGAAGAAGAAGTTGTAGCCTTATTTCTAAGAAGTGTAGTGTTAAGATGTATTAGAGCACCCTCTTTTGGTACCTAAGAACATAGGGTGTCCTAAAAATTCAATAGCCAGAGATTAGCACACTCTCTTACCCTATAATTTCCTTTCTCAACTATCTCAGAAAAACTGTATCTGAAATACTGCAATTTTGTTTGTTTTTATTGTTTTATTTGTTTTTTCAATAATCCTGAACAACACACAGAGCAGAATTGGTAAAGCCAAACAAAACAAAACAAATTGGAAACCTTGGGAAAACGGATTAAATTTGACGCATGGGAAATCAGTAAGAAATGGGGTGCTTGGCGCCACCTAGTGTCAGTTTTGAGTAATTCTTGCACATAAAAAAAAAAATTTACCCCAAGGAATATAATTTAGGTCACAATTCTTTTTTTTTTTTAATTTAATTTTATTTTTTTTCAGTGTTCCAAGATTTATTGTTTATGCATCACACCCAGTGCTCCATGAAATACGTGCCCTCCTTAATACCCACCACCAGGCTCACCTAACTACCTCCCCACCTCCCCTCCAAAACCTTCAGTTTGTTTCTCAGAGTCCCCAGTCTCTCAAGGTTCGCCTCCCCCTCTGATTTCCTCCAACTCACTTCTCCTCTCCATCTCCCAATGTCCTCCGTGTTATTCCTTATGCTCCACAAGTAAGTGAAACCATGTGATAATTGACTCTCTCTGCTTATTAGGTCACAATACATCAACCGAATTCAGATTTATTGACTGACAGCTCCCTTCTCTTTTTCCATTGTTCTCTACAATCTTTATGATACCAAATAACAGAAATATTTTAAAAAATATTTTTTTTCACTAACAGAAATCCAATTTAGGTGAAAATTTTATTATAAACCTGGAGCATCTGGATGTCTAATATGTCTAAACTGCCACGAGCTTCTTCAAAGAGCTATCAAAGTACATTCCATACACTCTAAGGTGAGGCAAGACTTTTGTCTATTTCTCACTCTGAGAATGGTTCCCCAAGGCCACCCAATCCATCCCCACCTGGTGCTTCTGCCTTTCAGATGTTCGTGATAGTTAATATTAAGATATTAAGATAGTTCATGACAGATTATTTTTGGGAGTCCCACAGATTATCAGCGTGAGCTTTCCAGTCAGAGGCAGCCCGAGGACAAACATGAAGTGAGTCAGGTTTGAGTCTCTTCTTTTCAGTGCAGCCCGTATGCCCCTGCCTCATTTCCTGGGTGCTACCTCCCACCCAAAAGAGCCATAAGCTCCTCACCAAGTTCTGTGCCTCAGAGTCCGGTAGGTTAATATGAATTAAACGGCAGTTGCACTTGCCATATCTTTTCTGGAATAAGTTAAAATATAAATGAATGAATGAATGAATGAATGCCAAACAAAATTCCTGTTGCTAAGACATACATGTCTTATGATGGCTAGTGTGCTATGTTACCTAGATACAACTTCTCCATACTTTTTAGGAATCCTGAATGGAATTCAGAACAACTTAATAAGACGGGCAGATGAGATGGTTTGAACAGTGTGCCTTTTTGTGCTGGAGGGGCAGGGCACATCCTGGCTCTGAGACTCTCATCCCAGGTCACTGTTGCTACTTTCTTAATTGTGTGAATTCCCCAAAGGCACTTCCTGAAGCCATTTTCTTCATCTGTGAAATGGGTAACATTGGCACCTGTTTTGTATGATCATTATCTGAAGCTTCAGAGAATCTTCTAGGCTACTTAGTAAGCATCACTCAAAGAATGGCTACATAATAATATTGTTATTATTATATTATATATATTATTATCCTTATTCCTATTGGTGTGTGCTCAATAAGAAATCTGTCCTAGAATTTTAAAAGGGAGCAACAACATCTTCCCAGCCTTTTGTTTGAACCAATGCTTCCATTTTTAAATAGCTGCAGATTATCAATGTCCAGTAAGAATTATCATTAATAACTCTGGAAAAAATGGGATCTATTGTGGTTAATCAATCCTGGTTTTAGCTAAAGAGGCGCTGCTCATGGAAAGAAAAGAGAACAAAGGAATAGGAGGAAAATGTACTTTGGCAAATAACATAGAAAAGAACAGACATTCACCTTAAAGTTTCTGCCACTCTTTATGCTCAGGAAATTAATAATAATTTTAATAATAATAACAGGTGTTCTATATATCAGGCACTTTCCTTAGCACGCTACTAGCGTTCACGCATTTGATTTGCATAATTCACCATTTTACATGCTGAAGAAATTGAAGCACAGAGACTAAAATAACAAAGTCATGACAGCAAATGGCAGAACTATAATTTGAATTTAAGGTGTTGGATAAGGCAGTAGGTTAGTGTGCTTTGGTAGCTCTTCCTCCCCCCCCCCCCCCACCACCATCATCTCCCCAAACTGGCCAAAGCCAACTGAGCTGGCAAAGCTGAAGCTAACATACAATTTCCTTTTGCAAATAGGACGCCGTGCTATGTGTGTAGTCACTCACATTCTAAGACAGAATCCCAGAACACAGAAAGATCTCTGAGCACCTGGCAAAGAATTTTTTTCATTCTTGTTGTTCTGCTTTCTCCACCTTTATACTTCAAGTTTCCAACTAACCAATTTATAGCTTTATCATTCCCTCCTGTTCCGGTTTATCTGACAGTATTAATCAAGCCTTTACAGCTATTGACTAAAGCAAGTGGCTTATAAATAGACAGCAGCAAAAATGGGCTTGGAGATTTTCTTTAGTGAGCCTCAGCTAGATAGTTTTGTTGACACTGTCTTTGACAAAACAGCAAAGGTTCTCCCAAAAGAACTTGATTTTTTTTCAAAAAGTTGGTAGGCAAATTCAATTTTGCCTTTAAACTGCAACAGACCTCTCATTCTCCTTTGTTTGGAGTCCATCTTAGCAAATAATAATAACAATAAATCCCTTCATTAGTAAATATTCGACAAGCCTGATACCTTCTGTTACACAAAATACTTACAAATATGTATATAATGGAACATGTTTGTGTGCATTGTGATGAATAAGTGATTTAGGATATAGTTGGAATGTGTGTCATTACCAGCAATAGTGAGGAAGGACATGGCTTAATTTCTTGTCTTCTAATTCTAAATGAGAAACAAATGCCATATAATACTATGACCCAAGAGTTGTTAATTTTTTTCCTTCTACATTTTCCTGGAATAAGTTACTCATTTAAATACTCAAAATTCTGTTTGGTTGCAGTAACTGTCATAAAACATTAGTGAGGTGACTCATTGTTAAAGGATAATACTCATCACCTGTCAGCAGCTTGTTAGTGTGTCTGAATGGCATTAACGTGGTGATTACTATGAATCATCAATTTCCATTGGAGTGTCTTCTCCTAGCACCAAGAACTGGGATGTTTGTGAAATCACACAGGAAGGCACAAAATAGCCATATTAACGAGTTCAGTTGTCCACTACCTCTACTACCAGAGAATAATGGCAAAGCATCTGGAATAAAAATGATGATGATGTTAGCCAATATTTATTCAATAAATATTCTTTGCCCAGCATTCGCCAAGTGTTTTACATATATTATCTCATTACTGCTTTCACTCACCCTACAGTGTATGTGCTATTCTTAATACCATTCTACAGAGGATAAAGCTGAGACTTGGAAATGATGTAAACTGCCCAAGATCACAGAGCTAGTGATCTGTGAGTGAGAGCTAGGCAGAAGACATGTATAGACATTTTTCCGAAGTAGACATACAGTTGGCCAACAGACATGAAAAAAAGCTCAGCATCACTCATCATCAGGGAAATACAAATCAAAGCTACAATGAGATAGCAGCTCACACTGGTCAGAATGGCTAAAATCAACAATAAGAGAAACAGGTGTTGGTGAAGATGTCGAGAAAGGGGAACCCTCTTGCACTGTTGGTAGGAATGCAAGCTTGTGCAGCCCTGTAGAAAACAGTATGGAGGTTCCTCAAAAAGTTCAAAATAGAGCTACCCTATGACCCAGCAATTGCACCACTAGGTATTTACCCAAAAAATACAAAAATAATAATTCAAAGGGATACATGCACCCCAATATTTATAGCAGCATTATCTACAATAGCCACATTATGGAAATAGCCCAAGGGTCCATTGACTGATGAAAGAATATATATATATATATACATATATATATATATGCATATATATAGTGGAATATTACTGAGCCATAACAAAGAATGAAGTCTTGCCATTTGCAATGACATGGATAGAGCTAGAGAGTACTATGCTAAGCAGAATAAGTCAAAGAAAGACAAATACCTTATTATTTCACTCATGTGAAACAAAACAAATGAGCAAAGGGAAAAAAGAGAGAGGGAAGCAAACCAAGATACAGACTCTAAACTTCACAGAAGGAACTGATGTTACCAGAGGGGAGGTGGGTGGGGGATGGGTAAAATAGGTCATGAGGATGGATATGTCACTTGTTGTGATGAGCACAGGGTGTTATATGGATGTGTTGAATCACTGTATTGTACACCAGAAGCTAATACTACACTGTGTGTTCACTAACTAGGATTTAAATAAAAACTTTAAAAAAAGAATGAGGCAGAAACAATAATTATTTCAGAAAGTGAGCCTTTATAAATGTAAGAAAACAGGGGAGCTATGAAGATTCCATTTGATGCTGCCCATAATGTTTTGATAAAGAATTCAATGTGTATAATTCCCTCACACAGATCCAGAAAAGAAATTATTGTATAAATACTAAACATTTGGAAAATAGGAGTGATCTAACAATTCATAGACAATGAAGTACTAATGCTTAATAAAAAAAAAAAAATCCATGTGCTTAGCAGTTTACTCCAGGGTTTCTCAAGCTCAGCCCTACGGAGATGCATAGTCAGATAATTCTTTGTGGGGGGGGGGGGGGGGGGGGGGGGGGGGGGTGTCTAGGATTGAATGATGCTTGGCCGCTTAGCACCATCTCTAGTCTCTGCCCACAAGATGGCAATAGCGCTTTTTCTCCCCGGCCCTCACCCTAGTTGGAGTAGTCAAAAAATGTCTCCAGATGTTGCCAAATGTCCTTTATGAGGCCAGACTGTCACTGTCCCGCAAGTTATAAAGTATTGTTCTACGCTAATACTCTTTATACTGTTTGCATAATAGCATGTCATTCAATAATGCTCTGAAATACAGTTTTAATGGCTATAATACATTTTATTGAATACTAATTTAGTGCTACACTGAAGATATTAATTTAGATTTTTCTATTAAAAAATTGCATTTGAGAAAACAATTGGGTTCTTTAAAATCTACCCCTCTGGTGTATGTAAGATATTAAGTTAGACTTTGTCAATGAAATAATACATAGGAGGTGATTTATACTGTAAAGTTTACTAACATCCTCCTTTTAAATGTGTTGCCAATTTTCAGTTGGTATACTTGAAAAGATAAAATTAAGAAAACTTGTATCAGTAACAAGTTTCTTGAACAGTGAAGAGTTTATTTGATAACTATATACAGACATGGCCTAAGTCAACAATCAAATAAAATATAACAGCATGCATATATATCTGAAAATGAAAATAAATTCATTAGCCCATTTTTTAAAAATACAGAATTTTATTATTTCCTAAAATGTCTAATAAATCAAAATTTACTAAAACTTTGGTTTTCTTTTTGTTCTTTTCAAAATATATGCTTAAATATGTATTAAAAGCAGATTTTTGCTATTTCTACCTACAACATTCACTAAATATTTAGGTATTATGTTAGCTACTTTAGGAAAGATATAAAAATGAAGGTCTGCATTCCTGAGGAAATCATTTTAGAAACAAGTCACAATACACAAAAGCCATAAGGATAAAAAAAAAGACAGTATAAAGCAATTAGTAAAGTGTTTTGTATTGTATAATTAGTATTAAAGAAAAACATATCCACACACATACACCCAAGTTAAGGAAGATAGTGAAGTTCATTTAATAGTTATGTTCCATATAAACAATTCGTCACAAATTTTGTGTTCTAAGAGTCCACATGAAAAATCACAGTATGCATAGACTAGAAGCAAAATGCATCAAACAAAAACATCCTAGAGATATTTAGGTTGTCCAACTTCTGCAATTTTCCAAATCCTTTTAGGGTTTGGGGGAAAATGGTGCATTTCTGGTTAAAAAACAAATACTCTCTATGTGTTTTTGACCATTATTCCTTCCTACCAAAAAACCATAATGTCCTAGAAATTCCATAAAGTTTTAAATGAACAGAAGAATTTAAATGAAATTTACTACGAAACAAGTCATCCATTACTATAAAAATGGAATTAAAAATACATCTGGTTCAGTAAATCCAAAAGAGAGCAGTGGATTTTGTTGGGTTTGTAGATAATGACACGGATTTAAGTGACCATACATTCTTAGCCTTTTCCTTGGGTGCAATTTGGAAGTAATATGCTTTTTAATAATCTACACTGGACATCAAGGTTGCATTCCAAGTGAGTAGCATCACAACAAAATTGTCTAATACACACATGTTGCTTAGGGCTACAATGTTACCATAGTTACTACCAGATCAAATATCTCAGGAATGCAGAGCCACTAAGTCTTTCAATGTACAGAAATTCAGTACTTTTGATAGTTTTTGAGCCTTCATTTTTCTTCTTTCTTCGGCTTTTCCAATTGCCTTTGTGTTGTTTCTTCATTTTTCTTTTGTACATCTAAAAAAATAAATAATCTCATTCACTTATAGTATATACTGAAATATATTTCATATTATACTGCAATGAAACAGTTGGGATTTCCTTTATGCACCTTAATCATTTTCTCCTTGATTCAGACACACTTTCCCCTCAATCTAGATATGGACACTACACGAAGAAAAGAAATATGCGTCGTTTGGGGAATCTACATTCTCCTAGTTACCTTTCTCTCTTACTGTCCAGAAGCATTATGCCAAGCAGTCTCCTGGGGTATTGTGATAATCTCCATTTATAGACTGGCCCATCAAAGCACAGACAGGTTAAGTGGCTTGCTCCAAGTCACAGATCTAGTAAGCACAGAGACATAATTTGCACCTTGCTAAGTGGTTCCATAGCCCCACCCCCTCAATGATCTCCTCATAGTGTATCACCCTCTCTACGACTTCCTCACACCTTCTAGTTCCATTGCTCGTAGAAAATGATCTGACTTTCTATTTCGCAGGGGTAAAGATATTAAAGCCATCAGATAAAAGCTCCCTCGACTTTCTGCCAACAAACTTCTAAAATCCACCGTTTGTACTTATTCCTACTACCCTTCCTCCTATTACAGTGGAAAAGGTGATCCTCAGGACCAGCTACACAATTCATGGGAGTCTCATGCAAAGTGGAAATGCAGCACCTCTTGTTCAAAAAACATGGACAAACAACTTCAACACAAGAACATGTCTTGAAGCATGACACCAAGTGCAAATCTCCTCTGAGCTCAGGGCCCTGTGCAACCACACTCACCCATACCTGTGGAGCCAGCCCTGGGGCTGCTCAGACGTTCCAGGTCTATTCCTTCATGATCAGGCATCCTATCCATTTCTGCCTCATCGGGAAGCTGACTCTAACAATCATCCCTGCCTCCCTTTCACCTGACTTTCCCTTTCTCCTGACTCCTCATTTCCTCAAGTCACTACCAACCTCACACTGACAAAGGCCTCCTTTCAACCACAATTCCTCCAAAGATTGTCTTGTCGTATATGCTTTAAAATGTATCTTTTGCTGTCCCTATTTTAAATGGAAATGATTACGTTTCTATCGCTTCTCCAAAAGTGCTTACTAAAATCATCACTGGCGGGACGCCTGGGGGGCTCAGTTGGTTAAGCAGCTGCCTTCGGCTCAGGTCATGATCCCAGCGTCCTGGGATCGAGTCCCACATCGGGCTCCTTGCTCAGCAATGAGCCTGCTTCTCCCTCTGCCTCTGCCTGCCTCTCTGTCTGCCTGTGCTCGCTCCTGCGCTCTCTATCTGACAAATAAATAAAAAATAAAAAAATAAACAATAAAAAAATAAAATAAAATCATCACTGGCATCTCTGAAGTTTTATCTGATGGACTCTATTCAGCTCTTCAACTTTCACTCAGGAAATATGTATGAAGCATATATTATGTACCAAGCAGTGGGGCGGCGGGGTTGGCAGGGGGAGATTCCAGGTCTCAAGAGACGTCTAATGAGGGATATGAGGAACAAACAGAACAGGTAAAATGTGTGGTGTGTGAGGAGTCCTGAGTGCTATGGAGGAAATTAAAGAATAGGAGTTGTCAAGAAGTCTTGGGGCCTGGAGGTTACAGTTTTACATAGGATTGGCTAGGGAGAAAGGGCTTGGGAGTGAAGACCTGAGAAGAGGAGGGATGAGCTATACCAGTAGCAGGGAGAGTGCATCCCAAGCAGAGGGAACAGCAATGTCAGAGGCATCAGTGTGCAGGAAGGAACTGCAAGTGGAACAGAAGGGAGAAAAAAAGATCGGAAGATGGAGTCAGAGAGGTACCAAGAGACCCCGTATTTTAGGTGAAAAATGGCAGCTGTCTGGACAAATGTGAAAGTACAGCTGACAATTTTTGCAGGCAGATTAGATATAAAGTTGAGAGAAAGAGGGGAGACAAGGATAATTCCAACGTTTTGGCTCTAGCCACTGGAAGTGTCAAACTACCATTCAACAAGATGGAGAAGAGGCAAGAAGAGCAGGTGTCAGGGAGAATATCTGGAGTTCTTCTTACTACCCATCAAGTTTGAGATTTCTGTTAGATAGCCAAGCAGAGAGGTCAAGTAGGCAGATGGATTTAAGAGTGTGAAGTCGGAGAAGCTTCTGGATAGAGATAACAAATCTGTGAGTAATCAGGAAGATGATATTATCCCAGTGAAATCAAATGATATCTCAAGAGGAGAGAATGCTGAAAGAGAAGAGGTCAAAGACTGAGTTCTGGTACCATCTAATTCATTCAGAGATAGAGGACATAAAGAAACAACAGCAGGGAGAAGAACAGTCAGTGAAGCAGGAAGAAATCCAGGAGAGTGGAGGGTCCAGGAAGGCAAGGGAAGAGGGTGTGATCCACCAAGACACAACTGCCAAGAGATATGTAGGGTGGAGACTAAGAATGGATCACTGATTGCATCCGAGACAATGTCATTTGTGATCTTGAAATAGAGGGGTGGTGTGGTGAGGATCCGAGAAAGAGAGAGACAAAGGATTTGAAGGCATGTCCACTCTAAGAGCTTTTTACTAGTTGCTCCTTCTGCCAAGACCATGCTTACTGCTGATCTTCGTGTGCCTGCTCCTTCCTTCAGTTGTGATTCAAAACACACCTTTTTCATTCAGGTTTCACTTAGGGCTACCCTAATTTCTCAGTCTAAAGCCACACTGTAACTCTACCCCAACATCCTGCTTAATTCTCTGATAGAATGTATCACTGTTGACATATATTTACTTGATAATTTTACTGTCCCACTGAAGATATAAGATCCATGACAGCAAGACTTTGTCTGCTGTCATTACACTGTTAGTTTTTAGAATGGTGCTTAGCACCTGATGGGCACTAGATTGAACGATGGATCACATGAATAGTGACAGAGGGAGTTAAGACCCTTGTCATGTGCAGCCGAATGTTTATAGCAGCAATGTTCACAATAGCCAACTATGGAAAGAACCTAGATGTCCATCAACAGATGAATGGATAAAGAAGTTGTGGTATATATATACAATGGGATACTATGCAGCCATCAAAAGAATGAAATCTTGCCATTTGCAACAACGTGGATGGAACTAGAGGGTATTATGCTTAGCGAAATAAGTCAATCAGAGAAAGTCAATTATCATATGATCTCCCTGATATGAGGAAGTTGAGAGGCAACATGGGGGGTTTGAGGGGTAGGAAAGGAATAAATGAAACAAAATGGGATCCAGAGGGAGACAAAGCATAAGAGACTCTTAATCTCACAAAATAAACTGAGGGTTACCCGAGGGGTCAGGGTAGGGTAGGGTGGCTAGGTTATGGACACTGGGGAGGGCATGTGCTATGGTGAGTGCTGTGAATTGTGTAAGACTGATGATTCACAGACCTGTACCCCTGAAACAAAGAATACATTATATGATAATAAAAATATATTTTTTAAAAAGGCCCTTTGTGACATTTACAGCTGTCACCCTCTGTCACTTCTTGTTGATATGTTATCAGGCATCATTGTCCTCCCTATCATGGTTATTAATTTATAAGATAGAATAAGACAGATTATGAACGAGGCAAATTTCAGGCAGGCTAATTTCATGCAGGATATGGACCTTTGAGATCCTACAGTTCTTTTCCCACCTAAAAATATTTATCAATAACAACACCAAAAACCAAAGAGGACAGGTCTGAAGGAAACCACCTAATAACCACATAGTAATCCACCTAATAATCCCCTTTCCCTTCCCTCTAAGGGCATGTGATCTTACTTGGAACAATCCTTTCTTTTCTTTTGCTAGTAACTTCCTTGCCCCCCACTTCCATTTGTACAACGCCTCAGGGCTCTCCTCTGCTTGCTAGATAGGATGCTGCCCGATTCATGAATCCCTTTATAAAGCCAATTAAGTCTTCAAATTTACTTAGTTGAATTTTTGTTCTTTAACATATAAAAATAGTAACAATATTCTTTCAGATAACGGTCTCTTTAGTGGCCAGAATAAAATGATGAAGACTACTAACTCTCAAACAATATTTTTTTTCTCTTTCATTTAATGAGGTAATGTCAAGAATCAGTAAGGTTTTGTGTGGGGGGGGTATGTAAACTTTAATTAACTTTTATTTAATTAAACTTTTCTTAAATTAATAATTTAATTAATGGGTAACTTAGCTTCTCCACCTCTCTAGCTGAGGATGTCCCTTCAACAGCAACATCACATTCTGATAACCACCTTCCATTTTTAGACTTAAAAGGCCAAAACCATTACACACATTTTTTATTTATTTTCTTTCTTTCCCTTTTCCCATCTTATAATAGTTTGTATGGACATAGGCACTTTTTTGTTCTTACTTGTAGGGTCTCATACGAGAGAGGCAATGACCTCTGGTCCTTGAGCTGTCCAAACAAAGACATCCGCATTTCATAGGGATCAAACAAGGAGACCATCTGTAACTTTACCAGGTAACAAATAATGTCCTGAGGCAGAGGACCAAGAGCCTTCTTCTGGCGCCTGCATGAATAGGGTGGGTGTGCAGGAGCTGCTGGCCTCTCTTGCCTCCTTGGCAACGGGAA
Source organism: Taxidea taxus jeffersonii (assembly GCA_003697995.1). NCBI lineage: Eukaryota > Metazoa > Chordata > Mammalia > Carnivora > Mustelidae > Taxidea > Taxidea taxus. Next base: position 40,872 of record RCUC01148801.1, on the reverse strand, counting down.
TAAATTTCTACCCATACTGAAATCCACCTTGGACTAAATGGGGCACAAGGCCCAGGTATCTTGGTAACGACTTGGAACTGAAATTTTCTTTAACCTCTATGAATGTTTTTTTACTAAAAAGGCTTCTTTAAAACTCTTTTGAAAGAATCTTTATATTTATTTCCAGAAGACTGAACTCTGGAAGCTAGATGAACTGTATGTAAGCAATGGGGAGAGAAACCCAAGTTTCCCTTCATTGGTTTGACAGCTCCCCTTTGTCCTTAATTCAATTTTTTCCACTGAAGAATGGTTACCTTTTATACAAATACTTGCCTTAAAGATCTCATCTTTAACTGATAATAAACTTCTTCTTAGATCTGAGATACAGAAGGGCTTATAGAATACTATAGCAAAGCACAAGCCTCCAGAGTGGTTCGCTAAGGGATGACAGGAGGGAAATTATTTTATTTCTGAGTGTTTCTAAATGAATTTTTAAGTTTATTGAGGGAAGGGACTATGCACTATGCACTATGCATGACTAGACATGTCCAACAAATACATAAATGTTCAGCTTGCACATACACATCGAGAGAGAAGAAGATAAAACTGCTCACTTTCAGAAAGCCTAAAAAATTATACTTAGCCTGCAATAAAAACTGAGAGATCTTAGTCAACACGTAAGGAAAAAAAGAGCACTTATAACCAGTTACAAGAGACTGCTCCAGAGGCAAGGATCGGTTAAGAAGAGAGGGCTGCGCCTTGGAGAGAACTTGTGCATTACCTTCCTTCATGGTCAGGGCCTCCAGTTTGAGGGGCAGCTCTGAGGACCCGCCCATCCCGGCTGAGCCCTGGATGTCCGGCACGGCATTCCGGCGGCCAGTCCTGGCCGAAGAGGCAAAATTGTTGACCACAGACTCCACATCAGTCATTTCGGATGAATCTGTCCTCATAGCAACATCTGCAAATAGAAGGTGATGCATGAAGAAGAGGATGAGCCAACTGGGAGGTAAACGTGCGCAGTGGTGGTGAAAGGCATGGCCAGACCCAAACCAGGTCAGGCGTGAGAATGGAATCTTGCTCACACCCTGCATCTATGTCTACTGTCGGGGTCCTGAAGCTTCCGTTCCCACATTCGTTGCCTAGACCGGGGTGTGCTCAGTGTGAGCCAGCTCACTGTAAATAACCCCTGAGCCCAGTAAGCCACGTGGATGCTTTAGGGGGCAGTGATCTCTTGCCTTTTGTTCTATTTTTCTGTGGATGAATCGGCCCAACCAGGGCTTGGAAGGAAATGAAAACTGACTTGTTCGGCCACTCCTGTAGAGAGCCTGCCTGCCAGGATTTGTTTGTGGTGCTTGTTCAGGCTGAAACCAAATCACTATAATTTGCAGGGCCCCAACAAAACACACTCGGCTTCTACTCCTTAGAAATAAGAAATTCAACTTCTCAAAGGTGTTTTGCCCCAGTGACAGCTGCCTATTTCAGTCTGCTGGAGTCTCAGAGCTAATTTTCAACAGCCTCATGTTCGTGTTTAGGAGAGTAGAACCCGTATCACCTTCTCTTGCTTTTAAGTGGACCTGGTAATTACTAGTGCTTTCCGAAGCATCCTTTATCTTTCTAGTAATTGTCTGTATGAAAGAAGTCTTAGGAAATCATTTACGGTACAGGGAGGCAGCAGACACTGTTTATTCTAAAACTAACCCTCTTTCGTAGGTTATTTTCTTTTTAATTTTAATTTATTTGACAGACGGAGATCTAGGCAGAGAGGCAGGCAGAGAGAGAGGAGGAAGCAGGCTCCCCGCTAAGCAGAGAGCCGGATGCAGGGCTCCATCCCAGGACTCTGGGATCATGACCTGAGCCGAAGGCAGAGGCTTTAACCCACTGAGCCACCCAGGCGCCCCTCGTAGGTTATTTTCTAATGAACCTTACCTAAGTCAACACTGAGTAGTATCACAAAAGCAGCAGCAGTAGGGGCAAGCATCTATTGAGAACCTATGAAGCCCTAGGCTCTCCGCTGGGTCCTGAGAGTACAGAGGGACACTAGATTCTCCATTTTTAGGGGACTTGTACTCTCAAAGAGGAGAAAGAAGGTATACATGTGTGGACAGATACTATCATGCCACAGAATATGCTGAGTATCAACCAAGGGATGGAGACGATCACTTATGGGGCTTGATAGCAGAAATAGATGAGTCTTGACCTACACAGAGTAAACCAAGCTTTTCACTGTTGTTGGAAGGGAGCCCTTTCCAATTGGTTAACTTTGATTCAGGGCATGCTAAAAATAAAATGAAATAGTCACAAAACACAGTGCATTCCATATTAGAATCATAACTCCTTTGGTCCCGCGGACCCAAGGAATGCACGCTGAGCTTAGCGTGGGCCTCTGGAGTCCAGGAGTAGGCGAGGCTCCTTCCCTAAATAGGCGCATTTTTGCAGGAATCGTGGAAAATCTGAGAACACGGCTCGATTTTCAGACACAACTTTGGAGTCAATTAGACTTCCCTCTGTTTAGTATTTGCCAGCTGTCTGGCATTGCCCGACAGCATAGAGTAATGTAAAGAGCACTGGACCGGTAGTCAAAGAGAACTTTATGCCATCACAAGCTTGCAGGTGACACTAAGTCATTTAATTTCTCTGCTCTGAGCCACAGTTCCTCCCTGTGTAATGGGTGTAAAAATATTAGCCTGATTCACAGTATTCTTGCGAGGAACTAATAAGATAAAGCATATTGAAATTCCTCATAGCTCTAAAACCATGTTTGTTTATTGGTATCACCATTCACGTTGCAAAGTTTTATTTACTCCACTGCCATTCTCTGTATCCCTTTAATCCTACCAAGAAACATCTTCATACTGGAGATCACTTAAGTTTCCTAAGAGGGAAACCAGGTTTATTCAATTCAGCATGGATATTTTTATATCTATTATTTCATTTTAAACCTCCTAATAATCCTATGAGGTAGTGAGGAATAACCCTCCCTACATGGATACAGAGCCCAGGGCTGAGGGAGGTTAAATGATTAACTGGGAGTTACGCAGCTGCTCCTATAGCACACAAGCAAGCAAATCCAGTTTCACATCCCTGTTAGGGCACGATGACATGGATTACCACAAAATTATCTTTCCAAATCCCTGTGATAGGTATAGACAGACATACAATAGCTACTTTTGATTCTGTCCTTCGTTACTTTTTAAATAGAGAAAATTATGCATATGCATATGTATGTATGTGTGTGGGTTTGTGAGGGAGAGGGCGGGGTGGGGGGGAGATTCCCTATCTCTTCACAGGTATTCCTTTCTGGTTTAAACGTTTAGTTATCTATAATACAGGAATGCCAATTACAGAGCTCTTCTCTAGAGCTCATGAGAGGTGCCTGACACCAAGTTTGGAAAGAGAACCCATTTACAGGCTTCCACTGTCCTCAGCCAGTTAACAGCACATCAGGAGCCATGGCCATGATCAAATGTTTATTTCTGTGGCGCACCTTCCTGTGTCACACCAATAAGTTAACTATGCTAAAACTGGAGGACCAGTTCGATGAATACTTTGATGACAACTGACCTAAAGTCTAAAATCTTAAAGTTGAAGATAACAACACATATAAAGATATTAAGATATGCTATTTAGAATACTTAAATGCTATATATTTTATATTAAATGAACTGAGGAAACTTCTTTAGTAAGATGGCCTATGTTAAAGAAGCATTGGATTAGAATTTGTATATCGAAAGGGAACTTCCAAAAGGTGGCCTATAGAGTAGACCGTTAGCATGGAAGAAGAAATTCTGGTCTCCAAGTTTATTTCAAGGCTTCTTGGCTATTGGCTGCTATTTTAGAAGTTTTCATTTTTTACCTTTACATTACATACATACATTACATACATTTCAGGCATAAGTCTTTCTAAGTGACTCTTTTTTTGTCTATTAGTGTTAAAAAATAAGATCATCACAAAACTCTCTAAAAGTTTGTCAAAGTTAAAAAAAAATAAAAGTTTGTCAAAGTTATATTTGTTAACTACCATTTTAAGGTCAGAAACAGAACTGGATGTGCAGGGAGGCCAAGCCACGAGAGCCTGCTTTACTTTGTCATTTCAAAGCTCTCCCTCTTCCCAGGACCATCTTCCTTTCAGAGCCTGCCACCGACACCAGGGTTGAGTGACCAGGATGCCAGGCTCCTCCACAAAACAGCAGTTCACCCAGCCTGGCCCTCCAGGGCTGTGGGGAGAGGGAGATGTCTGCCGTGAAAAGTCATCTCATCTTCCTGACAGAACGTGTCCATGACTTAGAGATCACTGCGTGGCAGGAACTCTGGAACCCACAGGTCATTCTCAAATGGGCTCTTCTGATTTCTCTGGCAAGGAGATTTACTGTAGCATTGGAAATAATCTAAAAGTCTGTGAGGGAAGAATGGTTGAATAAACTATGTTATATTATGGAACATTATACAGCTATAAAGAATGTGTTAAGTCCAGTTATATCTACCTACAGAGATGTGTCCATGACACATTGCAGAATGAAGCAAATTTTGAAAGTAACACAGTGTGTGTGGGGGGGAGTAATGAATGCAATATGATCTCAACTTTGTAAAAAGAATAAAAACACTAGTTGAAAATATAAGAGAGAACAAGAAGAATATTAACCATTTGTTGGTACTTCCTTACATATGTTAACTTGTAATAATGAGCATGTATTATTATTGTAACTTAAAAGTGCTGAAATACAGTCACCTGACAAAACTAAGAATACACAGATATTCTAGCACAGAAAGTCTAAAAGTCACACTTTGACAATTTAACCGAAAATAGTGTATCTGTAAGTTTCTTCCTGTAACAAAGTCATCTTACCTGCCTGTCATTATTGTCCTATGCAACATTGATCACAGATGTCTGATTTTTTTTTTTAGAGGGATGATTATATGCATTGTAAAAGAAGATTTCAAAATGGAGCAACCAAGCCTAGTTAAGAGAGTCTCCTTTAAAATAGGGTTGTTAGGAGGCCATAAGAGGAGAGGAATTTATGCACATCCTCAATAGAGAAACTATGAACCTTCTTCCTTAAATTTTTATTTATTTATTTGACAGAGAGAATGAGAGACCACAAGTAGGCGGAGCACCAGAGGGAGAGGGAGAAGCAGACTCCCCACGGGCAGGGAGCCCTATGCAAGGCTCTATCCCCCAGTACCCTGGGATCACAACCTGAGCCAAAGACAGTCGCTTAACCAACTGAGCCACCCAGGTGCCCAAACTTTCTGAGCTTTTAAGCCAGCCAAAAGCCCTCAGCCTGGATTTAACTTCCTCCTCACCATGGCAACTGGATCACCTGTGGTGCTTCACTTCTAAAGGAGCCAATTCAATTCGGTTTAACAAGCTTCAATCCTTCATTTGCATACACAACCAATCCCAGTTAAATTTTCAATTCCTCTTTTGCACAGAGGACCTAAATGAAAGCTACACTCCTATCTTTCCATCTTTATATCTCTGCCCCCCCCCCTTTGTCTTTGCTGGAACACAATTTAGGTGTCTACCTGAATCTGTGTTTCCCGAATTGCAATTCTAATTGCCCAAATAAATGTCTGTTTGCTTTAATTTTCAGTGAATCCTTTCTTGGTCAACGTTATAGGGAGAGAGAACTGCCCTCTTCAAATGCTTTGTAACATAACCCACAGAAAGATGAGGAAATAGTACTAATAAACACATAAGAGAGATTAACTTCCAAGTTCTTCTAATTTTCTGGGCTTGAAAAGCTAATTATGTTTATGTTTGCTAACTAAGGCAACTGACTCACTAGCAACTCTTCCTCTTTTTCTTCTACAGAATTAGTAGGGAATCTGGATGAGTTCTGCTTTGTTAACTGTGGGTGATTACAAGAGTAGAAACCATTTGGACATTTGGAGATTTCACAGAAGTCCTTGCATGCCCCTAGCAAGGTGATGTAATTTTCAACTCTTTCATCTCTTTTGGAAATACACAATTTTCAAGGTGCCTTAACAAAAGCCCATTACCCAGTCATATAGACACACATGCCAGCATCTGCAGCTCTGTCATATCGAAAATGCAGTATCAGCATGAAGAGGACAAAGATGTTCATGCTAAATGAAGCACTGGAAGAATACATATTTATAATAAATACGTACTTATATATACGTATGTAGGTTTACATGTGTATTTATGCATATAAAATCACTGGTCATGGGGCGCCTGGGTGGTTCAGTGGGTTAAAGCCTCTGCCTTTGGCTCAGGTCGTGATCCCAGGGTCCTGGCATCGAGCCCTGCATCGGGCTCTCTGCTCGGCGGAGAGCCTGCTTCCCTTCCCCTCTCTCTGCCTGTCTCTCTGCCTACTTGTGATCTCTGTCTGTCAAATAAATAAATAAAATCTTTAAAAAAAATCACTGGTCAACTCCCAGTGAGCTAAGAAAGGAGTGTGTTAGTAGGATAAAGTATAATCAGTAACTAAAGTTTTTGCAGCTTCTTTCTCTCCTAGCTGAGATGTTCCAGCCTCAGAGCTCACACTCACTCTCTTCTCAAGTTCCCTTACTTGAAGCCCAGACTGCAAGGAGCTGGTTACCTTTGCTCTAATCTCTGGATCACTCACTTCACGTCCTACAGTGAAACTCATTCTGCATGTCTGACTTGAAATAAACTTCTTGCCCGTTAATCAGTTCCCTGGAGGTATGAGTCAGGCTATCCGGAAAAAAAACCACTTAAAGTAACAATGAAGAACATATATTTTGGAAAATTAGTGCTTTTCCTGATCAAAAGAAAGAGAGGATGAGATAGAGTGAGACACAGACTGGTCTCTGTTGATCTTTCTCTCTCCAGCTTTCAGCACCTTAATACCTCATGCTTTATTTCTTTAGTTCTTTGCCTACAGCTCATGTTTTGCAAGATTTTCTGACCTGGAGTATGAAAACTTCTTCCAAACAAGGTCAGAGAAATGTAGTAATTGCCTCTTAATGTGGACCAACAAAAACAGATAATTACTTATTCATCCAGTCGACATTTATCAAGCTCCTGCTAAATTATTAAGTGCCAGGCCCTGTGCTAGGCCCACAAGCTACAAAGAGGAACCCACAGTCTGGTGAAATCAAACACATTCTAATCTTTTCAGTAGCTTTCCTGACCTCAAATCCTGTTCTTTGAAATAAAGTAAAGGTATCCACCTCTAAAAATGGGAAACCTAACACATCTACTCACCTAAGTCCTAAGACCATTTTAGGCTAAACAGAGCTTACATGAAACGTATACCTGTATAAAAATGATTTTTTTTTTTTTTTTGTAATTCCTCCACATAGGGAGTTTCTGTGCCTCAAGTACAAGCCAAAGGAAATTCTACTTCTTGTCTGTTGACACACATATTATTTTTATGCTTAGATTCTTTCCTGATAATGATTTAAACATAAACAAATGATTAAACCCTTCAATATCTATTTGTAGGCACATGAAAGCTATTTCTACCGTGCAGAATTTTTGGACAACTGAAACCTATAAAATTCTAAATATGAAGGCAAATTGACTTTCCAGTAATCTTCCAGATAAAGTAATTCGCAAATCTGAATAACCTTCTGCCGCAATAACATTGTTATGCTAAGATAGGGTCACTTAGAATAATAATGTGGACTGATCTGGATAAAGATAAGAACCTCAACATTATTAAGCATTCAACCTCCTTGAGTGTAGGGGTCCACATTTAACTGGTCATTCTACTTTTTCATTTCCTGCTAGAAAAACTTACCAGAAACACACCCTCCATCAAGTATTGTGGGGAGTTCGCTTGCCACAGGCCTCCCCGTACCCCTTGCAGCTTCCTCAAAAGACCATTCCATATAAATGGTATAGACCCAGACACTTGAGTGATTTACCATAATGCAGCCAATTTGTCTCAAAGTCTTTTCTAAGCCCAGACAGCACTCTTTCTGCCATTATCATGACTCCCCCTGCTCCTCTCCAAAACAGATCTCCCTAATTATCAGTACATTATCTTGGGGAGCACATCTGTGCATGTGGGTGTTATGCGTGATGGGTGGCATCCAGGACACACGGTGATATTTTCAGTTCTCCTTTAGACGAACATCATTCTAAATGGTTGTAAGTTGTAGCAGAGCATCCCTCCTATCTTATGCCCGACGTAGTTTTGGCCTCTTACTTCCCACCTTTTTATTTCTATCTTTCTGAGTGATCAAAATTGAGACCACTTAGCTTGAATTAGAACGAACCGTTCTTATTATTTTCCCCTACTTTACCTCACACCCTGCCTGTACTCCTCCATTCTCACGTATTTCTCACATTCTCCTTTCCATTCAAGGGACACAAATATCGTTGTTTTCTTAGACTACTAAAGGAAGTACTTGGATTCAACTCAGAATGTATTTATTTAACACCAACTGTGTGCAAAGCACTCCGCTGCTTGCCATAGTAAGGATTTCCCTTGCCTCAGCTGAAGACCTGGAAAGGCCACAAGCCAGGCAGCTCTGGGATGCACAGGGAAGGGAGTGGTTAGTTCTAAAAGAGGAGATGGGGCAGAGCTGCAGAGGGGGGTCCCAGAGAAAGAGCGAGCAAATTCCAGCAAGAGACTGCTCTCAGATCCTCCACTTCTCATCTTTGCCTTTTCCAACCATTTTTGGACACAAAATGTTCTTAGATTTCAAAAAAGGCACAAAGATTCTCCAAGCTCACAAAAGCCCAAGAAGTGAATTTGCACTACTGGGAAAAGAAAATAATTTTGAGGATCCTATGGTTTGCGTGCACCATCCCCATGTCAGAGTGAACACAATCTGTCTGTGCAGGGGGATTCAAAGGAAGTTCTAAGAAGTCAGTTCCTTTTTTAATGAGACGGTGGTTTTAAAATGTCAAGTGACTTTTGATGACATCAATAGGAAGGAAGAAAAGGGAAGTTAATCTGACCAACATGGTCATGGTAGGAATGCCTTTGTATCCCTCTACCTAGTACATGGGCTGACACATAGTTATCTAATATATTGAATAAATATTGAATTAATAGCTGATATCTATAAATTTGGGCAGGCAAACATAGCTAGTGACCGTGCTTTTAATTATTAACATTCTCAATAAAGACTGAAAGTTCAGTTAATCAAATATTAAAATGAATTTTATGACATTACCAGTAAAGAGGCTTTGGGGGCAGGATGTAGCCTAGTGGCAAATACAGTGTTTTGCAGGTGTGGATAACATCAATTGTCACATGCAGAGCAGAAGTTAATGCAAAACCTCTTCTGGAATCACCCTCACCCAAGGCATCTGAATAGTTACACTCTTCAGAGATCAGGTCTCTGGAAGGGATTCATAAACATTAAACTGAACAGACTGCCCTACCAAAGTCAGTTAGACAGAATTCTATCAGCTTTCTCTCATACAAATATGCAGCCCTCTTACATTTTAAATAGCCCAGATCCTGTAGTTTTAACTCATTCAACAAATTCTCTTTTACCATTTTCATTCTCAACAAGGGGAAAAATAGAACCTTTTACCCTGTGGGCTTATTTTCTTTGCCTGAGATTATTATTGAGAGTGGTACGTCTATGACAAAAAAATAGTCCCATAATTTTTTTTCAGTGTAAAGGTAATCTAAAGGAATAGCTTAAGGTTGGAGAATTTATTATTTTTAAAAATATTTTATTTATTTATTTGACACAGAGAGAGAAAGCACAAGTAGGCAGAGCAGCAGGCGGAGGGAGAAGGAGAAGCAGGCTCTCCACAGAGGAGGGAGCCCTACACAGGGCCAGATCCCAGGACTCTGGGCAGATGTTTAACCAGTAAAGCCACCCAGGCCCCAGGCACCCCAAGCTTGGACACTTTAAACTGCATGCTTTTATTTCAGAAAATTTTTATAACTTATATATGCTTATCTGTCTTCAAAAGGAAAAATGCAGTGATACAAAAGAACTAATTTTACTAACGTATACAAATTTATATATATATGTGTGTGTGTGTGTGTGTGTGTGTGTGCGCGCACCATATTCATCAAAACCATTCCTTTAGGAAGCTACACATGTATTCCACCTCCTAAAATATTTTTGTGATTTCATCAGTGCAACCCACTTTATACTCTTATATAATGGAAGAACAATGCTACATTTAAAATATAACATTATATTTTATAGTAAACTGTTTTAGTTAAAAACTATCCCAACTGATCACCCATTTTTTTGTACTGAAATGACTTCAGGTTTTTTTTAAAGCTTCCTTAAGTAATTTAGATTTGCATATGCTCAAAAGAATTCTATTTCGAGATTTCAAAGCAGAGGTTTGAGCAATGACAGCATTACTGAACTACCTTAATATACCCTTGGAATGACTGCCCTTAAATTAGTCCTCATATTTATTAAGCAGTCCAAATGGCACAATGGAAATTTTGGTCACCTAAAAGTGAGCATGTAGCAGAATCTTGCATTGCCTTCTAATAAACTTACAACTTTCAATAAGACATTTAACTTCTCTGTTAATTAAGTTTCCACATTTATCAAAAGTAGAATTAATATACCTATTTTACTACCTTGGAACCCAACAAACTAATGGATATAAATGTGCTCAGTTAATGACCACACAAATGAAATTTGTTTAGAAATGGATCATATTAATTCACAGGCACTATAATAGATTATCATTATAAACATTGATTATCCTGTTAAAGTGGGCTTTTCCAGAAATTTGGTGTTTGGTGGGGGGAAAGAGCATAAAAAATTACATTCTGTCCCCCAAAGCCCCTCCAAGTTGGCTATCTTTCTGCAATATCTGCTCTAGATAAGCCACCTATCATAGAACCAAATCTCCCTTACACCATTCATCATGGTTTCTCCCTAAGGGTGAACATTTTGTGTAATTCCAGCAACAAACCATGTTTGAGTGCTTCATTCCTAGTTAAGATGTGATTGGAATTCTCAATTTCTTCCTGACACCTGAAAAACAATTCTTAATCTGAGTAATAACATAACGACACTATATGGTGAGGAAAGAAGAATCACAAAATTCGTGAGACAATTCTGCTATCTCAGTAAGGCTCCTCAGCTCATTTGCAACAGTGTCTTCTCCCTGTTGCTCCTAACCTCTCTTAACTTGCTCTACTTTCCCTTGGCACTTAGTAGCTTTAACACATATTATAACTTGCTATGACTGCACTGCTGTCTACTGACTATCTCCCTCTACTACAATATAAGTTCCATAAAGGCATAGGTTTCTGTAGGCACAGGTTTTTATAGGTTTTTTACTGATGTACCCACAGCACTAATTCAGGCCTGTCATTCACTCAGTAGTTACTCTGATACAGAGTTTGTTTACTGAATGAAACAATTATCCTTCCTTGTCTCTCTTTCAAAATGAATTATTTTCTCTTTGCATATGAAAATAATATATGCTCTTTGTTGGGGAAAAATGATAATTTTTCTGGAAGGAAAAAAAGGAAATTGTCTTTTACCCATTATCCAGTGACAGTGCTATTATAATTCTGGTGCATATCCTCCCAGAATTTTTTCAGCATTCACATACATAGATGTACCAAATATCATATATGTCTGCATTTTGATGTTAGAATATATTTATTTAATATCATTTTTTTCATATCTTCTAAATCATTTGATCATAACTCTTAAAAATATAACTCTTTTCAGGCCAACACAATTCTGAATTTTTAAAGTTTGAAAAAAGAAAATTTTCTAGAAAGCCAACATTTCAGGGCATATACCAACTATTTAAAATAGAGCCACAAGCTCAAATATGAAAAACATGACTGAGGACTGAAATCATTCACAAACCTTTCCTTAATTAAATGGGATAAAGTTGATTTATAGGTAAGATGCTTTTTTAAATGTAAACAACTTAAAAAGTTCCAATAATGTCTTTTTCTCCTATTTCATCAAAGTAAAAAAAAAATTATTTGGGATGTCTTTTAGTCCCTTTTTGAATAGCTCTCATGTTCATCACTTTTTTTTTCTTCCAACTGAGAAAAATCAGGAAATGATTGAGCCTTTTCAAGCTCTGATTTGTTTTCTAAGTTCTTTTCAGCATTTTATTTTTCTTTGCAGAAGAAGAAATCATTTTAGTGTTTCATCAAGCAAAAAATTCAATCAAAATCACAGTAGCAAAAATTTTTAAGCTGTTTTGAGGATTTTCTGGGTTATATAGGCAAAAAAAAAAAAAAAAAAAAATTCCCAACCAAATAGCGAGTAACTTCAGAAAGAAAAGTTATACCATTGAAATATTTTTGTTCATCATTATATATATTGATGTTTGTCTACAATTAAGTTAATAGAAGTGAAATTGTTTACATGAATGCATCTAACTTTTTACAAAAGCCTTTTACAAAAATAATACATTCTGTTACTATGTTTCTTTAATATTATATGAGCTTATTAGAAAAAAATGGTATCTAAAGTATATTCAACAGGCATAATAAAAAAGTTCAAAGCCAGTATATACAATATATCTCACAGTTGCACAGAAAAACATGATAAGGGAAATATCCAAAATTTTAACAGTAGTCCTTTGTGAGTGGTGTTATTATACATGATTTCTATTCTCTTCTTTAACTTTGCATTTTCTAAATTTCCTATGATGAAGATTTTCATTATGTGAAAAAAGGCATAAGCATGTGTTGAGCATACACCATTTTAAATCACATTAGTGAGATACAGCGCATGTGATTCTGTACCGTGGGGTGATCAATACTATCTTCATTTTAAAGGTAAGAAAACTGAGGATCATAAAAATGAAATGATTTGGCTAAGGAATGGAGCTAGCGAGTGACAGAGGTAAGACCAGGACCCAACTCATCTGACCTCATTACATTGCTCGTTCTATTACATCTCACCACACCCTTGTTGAACAGAGACTCAGCCTTCATTCAGCCAACTGTTACTGAGCACCCTTCATTCAGTGCAAGATACTAGAGAAATAAGACCAAACACTGTAATTACCAGAGCAGGGACACACACAAAGAGCATAATGCATGGTCTTTACTCTAAAAAATTACATGACCTCACTGTACAGATGAAATACATGTACATGAACGGGAATGTAAAAACAGAAGTTCACATATGATATATCCATGTAAATGGTATAAATGAAAAACGCTATAGAAGTATAAAAGGGAAATGGCTATTGAATTTTGGTAATTAAAAGAGACTTCATAGAAGCTATAGAACACACATTGGACCCTAATATCTGGGAGGTGTTCATACAGATTAAAAAAAAAAAAAATGAAAGTCTTACCAATCCAGGGAAAGAATTTAAGCTAACTCATGAAGAAGTGAGTGTACAAAGCAACTTCTAAGTAAAGGAAAAGGAAACATCTAGCTCTGATGGAATGTTAAGCCATATAGAGTTGGAAAAATAAGTTGGAGCACAGTCATCACTGGAACCCAGAGGGCAAAGAAAATGAATGCCATTTAAAAGGAGACTGTGGGGGCACCTGGGTGGCTAAGTTGGTTAAGTATATTCCTCACTTGTGATTTCAACTCAGGTTGTGATCTCAGGGTTGTGAGTTCAAGCCCTGTGTTAGGCTCCATGCTCAGCAGGGAGTCTGCTTTTCTCTCATCTCTCTCTCCCTCTCCTTCTGCCCCCACCCCCAACCACCAGTCACATATACAAGCTCTCTCTCTCCCTCAAAAAAATAAATAAATATTTAAAAAAAAAGAGAGAGAGATTGTGTTTGTCCCTCTGAGCACTGAGGAACCATGAACATTTCTAAGTCACATAATAAGAGTATGCATAAGATGCACTATGTGTAAATAGAGACTACTGTGAAGGAATATTGTTCAAAGGCTATTAAAATGGAAGTTCTGTAAGCAAACTCACTGTATGAGTGATATGCTGATTATAAAATTTATATGTAAATGCAACATACCCAAGAATAACTTATTTTTTTTAATTTTTTATTATTTTATAACCATATAATGTATTATTAGCCCCAGGGGTACAGGTCTGTGAATTGCCAGGTTTACACACTTCACAGCACTCACCATAGCACATATCCTCCCCAATGTCCATAACCCCACCACCCTCTCCCTACCCCCCTTCATCCAGCAACCCTCAGTTTGTTTTGTGAGATTAAGAGTCTCTTATGGTTTGTCTCCCTCCCAATCCCATCTTGTTTCATTTTTTTCCTTCCCTAACCCCCACAACCCCCTGCCCTGCCTCTCAAATTCCTCATATCAGGGAGATCATATAATAATTGTCTTTCTCTGATTGACTTATTTCGCTAAGCATAATACACTCTAGTTCCATCCATGTCATCGCAAATGGCAAGATTTCATTTCTTTTGATGGCTGCATAGTATTCCATTGTATATATATACTACCTCTTCTTTATCCATTCATCTGTTGATGGACATCTAGGTTCTTTCCATAGTTTGGCTATTGTGGACATTGCTGCTATAAACATTCAGGTGCACGTGCTCCTTCAGATCACTACATTTGTATCTTTGAGGTAAATACCCAGTAGTGCGATTGCTGGGTCATAGGGTAGCTCTATTTTCAACTTTTTGAGAAACCTTCATACTGTTTTCCAGAGTGGCTGCACCAGCTTGCATTCCCACCAGCAGTGTAGGAGGGTTCCCCTTTCTCTGCATCCTTGCCAGTATCTGTCATTCCCTGACTTGTTAATTTTAGCCATTCTGACTGGTCTGGCGGGTGTGAGGTGGTATCTCACTGTGGTTTTGATGTGTATTTCCCTGATGTCAAGTGATGTGGAACACTTTTTCATGTGTCTGTGGGCCATCTGGATGTCTTCTTTGCTGAAATGTCTGTTCATGTCCTCTGCCCATTTTTGATTGGATTATTTGTTCTTTGCATGTTGAGTTTGATAAGTTCGTTATAGATTTTGGATACTAGCCCTTTATCTGATATGTCATTTGTCTTTTGGTTTTGTTAACTGTTTCTTTTGCTCTGCAAAACCTTTTGATCTTGATGAAGTCCCAATAGTTCATTTTTGCCCTTGCTTCCCTTGCCTTTGGCGATGTTCCTAGGAAGAAGTTGCTGCGGCTGAGGTCGAAGAGGTTGCTGCCTGTGTTCTCCTCAAGGATTTTGATGGATTCCTTTCTCACATTGAGGTCCTTCATCCATTTTGAGTCTATTTTTGTGTGTGGTGTAAGGAAATGGCCCAGTTTCATTTTTCTGCATGTGGCTGTCCAATTTTCCCAACACCATTTGTTGAAGAGGCTGTCTTTTTTCCATTGGACATTCTTTCCTGCTTTGTCGAAGATTAGTTGACCATAGAGTTGAGGGTCTATTTCTGGGCTCTCTATTCCATCCCATTGATCTATGTGTCTGTTTTTGTGCCAGTACCATACTGTCTTGATGATGACAGCTTTGTAATAGAGCTTGAAGTCTGGAATTGTGATGCCACCAACTTTGGCTTTCTTTTTCAATATTCCTTTGGCTATTCGAGGTCTTTTCTGGTTCCATATAAATTTTAGAATTATTTGTTCCATTTCTTTGAAAAAAATGGATGGGATTTTGATAGGGATTCCATTAAATGTGTAGATTGCTTTAGGTAGCATATACATTTTCACAATATTCTTCCAATCCAGGAGCAAGGAACATTTTTCCATTTCTTTGTGTCTTCCTCAATTTCTTTCATGAGTACTTTATAGTTTTCTGAGTATAGATTCTTTGCCCCTTTGGTTAGGTTTATTCATAGGTATCTTATGATTTTGGGTACAACTGTAAATGGGATTGACTCCTTAATCTCTCTTTCTTCTGTCTTGTTGTTGGTGTAAAGAAATGCAACTGATTTCTGTGCATTGATTTTATATCCTGACACTTTACTGAATTCCTGTACAAGTTCTAGCAGTTTTGGAGTGGAGTTTTTTGGGTTTTCCACATATAGTATCATATCATCTGCAAAGAGTGATAGTTTGACTTCTTCTTTGCTGATTTGGATGCTTTGATTTCTTTTTGTTGCCTGATTGCTGAGGCTAGGACTTCTAGTACTATGTTGAATAGCAGTGGTGATAATGGACATCCCTGCCGTGTTCCTGACCTTAGCGGAAAAGCTTTAGTGGTCGGTTTTTCATAGATGGCTCTGATAATATTGAGGTATGTGCCCTCTATCCCTACACTTTGAAGGAATAACTTCTTATTTAAAAAGGAAGGAAAAAGGTAGAAGGACTTACAATGCGGACTCATTATAAAGTTTAAGGACTTAGATTATCAGATATAAAGATTCATTACAAATTTTAGGTATTAAGATAGAGTGGCATTCTTCAAGGATAAACAGCATAATAGAATAAAATTAGAGATTCCAGAAATAGACACATATACATATGGATCCTTGATTGCTGAAAAAAGCAAAGCTAGTGATGTGGTCACTGAATCATTGCTGGTGATCTTGGAGGATTCACAGAGAGGAAACACCAGAAAACTAGATATTGACATTGATGGGAAGATTGTCCATCATGGAAAAAACAGATGGGGCTTATAATAATTTGTGACAAAATTCTAGGATTATTAAATAAGTGACTTCAAGTTATGGTGTCTTCCCTTGAATTTTGTATTTAAATATTGTCATACAGATAAGTTGAAAAAACAGTGTGTAACCTCCATTTAATTTCAAGAATTGGTAAGAGCTATATTTACTCTCTCTCTATAAACATACACACAATTTTTGTCAGTCATTTGAAAGGAAGCTTCTGATATCATAACACTCACATCAAATATTTCAGCATGTATTTAAGAACTACTGTCTTTAATTCCCCCTTTCCCTTAAAGTATAGCTTTTAGAAATTCCTTTGGGGAAACCAATGGTTTGTATGTCTGAAAAGATCTATTTTATCCTCATCTTCGTACACTATTCTAGGTTGAAGTTACCTTCTCCAGGCACTTCACAATATTAACATACTTTATTCCATTTTTGTTATTAAGAAGTTTGTTGAATACGATAATTTTATGTGGCAACTTGGCTCAGCCATAGGGTTCCTAGTGTTTGTTCAAACAATATTCTGGGTATGTCTGTGAGGGTGTTTCTGGAATTAACATTTGGGTCAACGGACTGAGTAAAGAAGATTGCCTTCTCCAATGTGGATGGTCATCGTCCAATCCACTGAATTCCTCCATATAATAAAAGACTAAGTAAGGAAGACTTTTCTCTCTCTGCCTGTCTCAGGCCCCAGTGAGGGCATCAGTCTCTCTTGTTGTCTTTACACTCAGCCTGGGACTGAAACGTAAACCATCATTCTTCTGCTTCTCAGGCCCTCAGACTTGGAAGGGAACTATACCATTGTCTCTCCTGGGTGTCCAGCTTGCTGACTACAGATCTTGGAATTTCTCAGTCTCTGTAATAGCATAAGCCAATTTTTTATAATAAATATATACCTGACTGATTCTGTTTTTCTAGAGAACCCTGACTAATACACTGATGGTATGATTGTCATTTTTGGTAGTTTGTGGAGTCTTTTTTTCTGGCTTATTTTGAGGATTTATCTCTTTGGTGTCCTGAAATGTCATACAAGGTGCCTAAGTACCTTTTTTTTTTTTTATCCTTCTTAAGATTTGTTAGCATTCCTGAATTTAAGACTTTCATCGATTCTGGAAAATTCTCGAGTGGTATTTATTTGAATACCACTTTAATCCTCTATTATTTCCTTGGAAATACCAATTAGACACATGAGATAGACAGTCCATTAACCATGTCTCTCACAGTTTCCCTTTCTTTTGTTTCTCTGTGCTATATTCTGCATAATGTCTTCCAACCTATCTTCCCATTCACTAGTTATCGCTTTATCTATGTCTAACCTGCTACATAAACTACACATTGAATTTTAATCTATATTTTCCATTATGGGCAATTTGTTTTGCTCTTTTTCAAGTCTGCCTCACTGAATTATATTTTGTTCTTTATTCACACATAACTTAAATACCCTCATTTATCTTTTCAAATATAGTGTCTATTTTTAAAAATTTTTATGAATAATCCTAATATCTGAATTCTTTATACTGTGATTATGTTGTATAATCTGTAAACTATATAATTTACACTGTGATTATGATGTATAATCTATAAATTGTATAATCTATCTCATCATGGCTTATTTCCTTATATGTTTTATGATTTATGGTTGTAAACTTACATTTTTTAAAAACTTTTTCCTTGAAATTACCCAAGACCCTAATTAAAGTGTTTCTTTTATACAGGCTCTGAATTTGCCTCTACTGGGGTCTGGGAGCACTACCAAATAAGTTAGCCTTAAATTCTCAACATGAAATTTTTCACACTACAAAGTTGCTAACCTGTGTGAGTTTCCCCTTGTAATTAATGATCAGGAGAATTTTCCCTCCTTTTCCACACAAGTCAAGGACAAGACTGGCAAGTATCCATACCGTTTTCCTTTGAAGGTTAGGGTTTTGCCACATTATCGCTGGACTGAGTATGTCACTCTTCAATAGCCTAAGCCTTATACTAGGGACTCAATTTGATTTCCCAACTTGAGTGGTTCTTAAGTGGTTCTTCCCTTGTTCCCAGAACATGGCTTTTTAAAACAGAAATTGTGCATTACTGGGGAACTCAGGGAACTGAGTACACCATTCACATGCCTCTAGATTTGTGATTTTTCATTGTTCTGGGATTATGACAAATTATCTTGTCAACATAAACATCCATTTTAAAAAGTTTTGAAAAGGGGACACCTGTGTGGCTCAGTCAGTTAGGTGCCTAATTCTTGATTTTTGTTCAGTCATGATCTCAGAGTCATAAGCAAAAGCCCTGCATAGGGATCCATGATGGTCATGGAGTTTGCTTAAGACTCTCTCTCCCTCTTCCCTCTATCCCTCCCCCAAACATGTGTGCATGCTCTAAATAAATAAATAAAATCTTTAAAAATTTTTTTAAAAATATATCCTACATTGTAGAGTATTGTGTACCAGGGCTTTCTAAAGGACATTAAGTTTTCCTTTTTTTTTTTTTTTTTTTTTTTTATTAGAGAGAGCGAGCACAGGCAGACAGAGAGGCAGGCAGAGGCAGAGGGAGGAGCAGGCTCCCTGCTGAGCAAGGAGCCCGATGTGGGACTCAATCCCAGGGCGCTGGGATCATGACCCGAGCCGAAGGCAGCCGCTCAACCAACTGAGCCACCCAGGCGTCCCTTCATTATTTTATAAAAGGGAATTCTAGTTAAGTTTCAATATTTTTAAAAAAATAATGCTCACTGTCTTGCTTGATGGTAAAGTGGTGGAGACAAAGGGGTTTTATTTTATTTTTATATTTTAAGTAATCTCTATATCTAACACGGGGCTCAAATTTATAACCCTATGATTAAGAGTTGGATTCTCTACCAACTGTGCCAGCCAGGTGTCCCTCAATAATTTTTTTATCGAAGTAATAGCAAGAAACTCATTTTATTCAGTCAAAAAACAGATATGCAATGATATAAATGCATTATTCTTTAACAGAACTGATTTTAATTCACAGATCCCTGTTTTTCCTTCAGAGAAGAAAACAGTCTTGTGATTTCAAGTGTAATCATTCATTTCCACATTAAAATTTATTCTCTCTGGGTTAAATTTCCAACCAATTCACAATCATACAGAGAATTCATTTCTCCATGTGGTGTAAAGCCTAAAATTAAGGCTCAATATTATATACTGCCTTGACATATGGTAAAATTGGGAGGGCTTCAAATAGCCTAAATATAAAAGTTTCCCTCCCCACTCTGTTCTCATGGATAAGGTATGCTAGCCAAACAATCAGAGGGACCAGGCACAGTTCCTGTTTATCCTTTTGCAAGCCTGTGGAATATTCAAACAAACCAATCATATCATCTTGTAAGAACAAGGAGGCATCACACACTCATATTACAACAAAGTCTGCCTCCTATTGTCCTCAGTTGGTCACTCTGTGTCTAAGTAAAATCCCTGTGAAGCCCTGCATGGCCTTTAATATCCTTCTCCCTGAGCTATAAATACTTGTGACTAAAAATTTGCTGTCAATCTCATCTGTTCAGTGGCAAGTGATGAATGTTTAGCTATTCCCATATCCACAGGGCAGGAATCTCTCCCTTACCAATGGGGCGAAGAGGCAATAGAAACCACTGTGTCCCAAACCACATGACATGCTCCACCATGACTGAGGACACCTGGTCAGCCTCAATTAACTGCTCTTGGTTAACTAAACTGATTCTGTGATATGGTAAGGCTGCCTGGGAAGGAATAGCTAATTGCCTGCAGATTTGGGCTATGTCCTGTGTGGTATTCTGTTGTCTTTGCCAGGCATTGCCATCACTTTCCACCCTAAAACTCTCTTGTCCCCAAGATGAGAATCGTTATTTCACTGCATCCTGTTATAACCTGGTAATGTCAGGTTTAGTCTGTTTGGCAGGTAGTCTTTGCTTACCAAGGATCAGCCCAAGTCACTGTGTCTGGCCTGGTGACTATCATCAGCTGCTCGGGAAGCTTTACAGACATTGTAATTGTGCACCTCTGGGACAGGCCCACAGATAGCCTTTTGTGAGATTTGTGGAAAGAAAGGAGATGACCACCCCATAGAGAATTAAGCATGGCATCCCAGTTGTTCATGCAAGGGTAGCGACCTTGCTGGTTTCCTGTGCTGCTGCTCCCCTTGCCACAGTTGCTTGCGCTCTCCTGACCCTCAGGAGTATCGAGGTGCACATCCATCTTGGCCTGTGGCCCAGGGGCTGGTGAAAAAAAAAAGGTAGGGGGAGGAAGGAACATTGGTACTCAACTGCTCTCCCAAAACAAAACTCGCAGCCAATGTACCTAGGTATTGCTGCCTACCAACACACCAAAGGGCTAATCTTGCAATCATTTGCCTTATGGTCTCCATCCAAGCCAGAGACAAAATGAGTTTACTGGATATGGACCTTGATTCCAGGAAGACTGGAATTTCCTGGACAAAGAGGCAACCCCTGACAAAAGAGGCTACCAAGCTCCTAAAACTTTCCCCATAAATACCCAGAAGGTGTGCACTATAGGTGACTGTGCAGACAGAAACTGAAAGCTGCAACTTTACATGGCTAAAAACCTAAAATATTTCAAATTTGTGGAATTTGAACAGAGGAAAAAAAAAAAAAAAGAATTCCACATGACAGAGAAGATGGGGCCACAGCAGAGGAGGGTTTTAATCCAACAAGCCTGGTAGTAGACCCACAACTCTTCCCCTGCACCACTCTGCTCCCCATGTTTCTGTTGCAACAAAGATCCTAATCCTCCACAAAACACCCACAGCACCCTTGTGGCATCATGAAGGGGTTAATTCAAACTGAATTTAAGCCCATGGTCTATAAACCAACTACTGCTATTGGGGATGTCCCCAACCCTGACGATACTGATTTGAGGTTCTCTGGGGGAAGAAACTTATAAATATGATAGTAGAGAGCACCATCCCCCACCTCACCCTCATTCCTCACCTATATCCAGTGACCAAACAACAATAATAAGATAAATTTAAAAAAAAGAACAGAAAGAAAGAACCCTGAATACAGGGAGAGAAAACCAACAAGAAACAACTTAAAACAAAGGTCCATAATTTGACCTCACTGGAAATCCAAAATTTACTAGAAACATTAATATAGCAAAAGAAAAAAGGACACTGATTTGTGCACCTTTATAATCTAGATTCTGAATTAATTTTCTAAAGATTTATTTATTTATTTATTTAAGAGAGAGAGAAAGGTGAGGGAGGGGCAGAAGGAGAGAATCCCTAAGCAGACCCCCTGCTCTGCCTGGAGCCCAACATTGGGATTCAATTCCATGACCTTGACTGAAACCAAGAGTTGGATGCTTAACTGACTGAGCCACCCAGGCACCCCTGAATTACTTTACTATCTGCAGAAATTCACTGATTGATCTTAACAAATACTAAGGCTAAAATTACAGTTATACCTTGAACCCCACTAAAAGTAAACATGGTATTCCCTACAATATGGGAGTTACTGAATATAAGGTAGAACACGAAGAGGTATGACTCTCCTTAACGATAGGAAATTTTGTCTAGCTTAAATTCCCTATGGTTATAGCACTCATTGCCCTAAAATATCCCATAGTGAGCATGGATACTCTGACCCAATAAAAATAGATGAAAATTTCTGGCTTATCAAAATAAGAACTCATGACCCATCCCTTACTCCCTACTCCCCCAACCCCATTAAATAGTTAACATGACTCAATGTAATTTAAAAGAAGGCCCTCAAGGATTAAAAACTTGTTATTTAACAGGTAATGAGTGAATCCTTCCCTGATTCCACTCGTATTCCATTTAACAGACTTATTTGGCTTGTTCCTTAAATCTGGAACTAATGAATGGTGGCCTATAGTTGATTGCTGCACCTGTAATGGTGCCATCCCATTAAGGTCTCTACAGCCAACAACCTAATTACTGAAATTGCTGACTCCATCCAGTCAGCACTGGGCTCCATGTTCAGCGAGACATCTGCTTGGGATTCTCTCTCTCCCTCTATCTCTGTGCCTCCCCACTCCTATGTTCTGTAAATAAATAAATACAATCTTAAAAGAAAAAAAAAAAGAGTGCTTCTTAGCACTCACATGGTTAAGACAATTTCACCATCTTTAGTTCCTTTTGGGTTCTAGAGGTAACATATTCTTCAATGACAAATTTTACTTAATGTCACTAAAGTTGTTATTTAAAAATTAGCCTACCTTGAAAGGGGATCCCACCAATAAAAGTCTCTAAAAATCTGTTCAAACTGAAATCAACAAGCACTTCAGTTTGTGCCCTCAGAAACCTCTTCACCATAGAGGCTTCAGTAACCTTCTTTCACAGCTCCTAGAGTTTCTAGACCACCTATGCTGGCCATAAGTTGCCCATGGGCTTCTGATGCTATAAAGTGCCTTTCCTGGCTTGGCATTATATACCATTAGAATGGCAATTATTGGCCATATAGTGGGTTTTTCTGGAAATAAAGCTCTAACAAACCTTGAGCCTGTGACCCCTTGTACCTGGCTAGCCATTATGCCTTGAGTCATTAAAGCAGCACCCCAAAAGCTCAGCATAGCTTCTGAGCCTTCCTTGCTACTGGATAAAGTCAAACCTGGGCCCTCTTATATAATCCACCTGCAGAAGGGGTGTCCTGCCTTCAGTCTCTGGACAGATGCTGATGGAGGCCATGTCTTTCCCAGAGCCCTAAGCTACTTGGCCAGCCCATTAGAATCAAATGAATCACCAGAAGTGGGAGTTCATACATTTTACTGATGATATCACCACCATCATACATCAGTGGAGAGCTGCTGTTTTCATCCCTTAACAAGAATGTCCCTGATAAAGGGGAAAACCCAAGGGTCATGATGATTGGTACAGCTTAGGCGATAACAATTGGCCCATCTGTACATTTTTGTACATTGCCTAAGAGTTGCCTCCTTTTTTGTAAAGAACTCTGGAAATCTCTTCACAGATACCTAAAATAAAAATCAAGGCAACAGATTTCTCTACATGTACTAAAACTACAATACAAAGCTTCACGAGAATACCCTTATCCCCTCTGGAGTTCTAAATACACTACTAGTGACCAAAGCACTCATTTCACTTGTCAGAATACATAATACTGGGATCTTGAAGAAAGCATTCAAATTTTCAGCTCCTCTGTAGGACCCAGGCAGCCAGCCCCAGGCAGCAAGTTTAATTGAGAGGCTGAATGGGCTCCTCAAAGTACTATTTAAGTCACAAAGTAAAAAATTCATGCCTGCCGACCCCCGGGGATATCCACTTTCTACAATAAGGCCACACAGATTTCTGTCTTGCCATACGATAAAATACACTGCACATGGCCTAACCACAAGTTCCCTTCCCACACTGCCCTCGTAGATAAGGCCCCTTTGCCAAACAACCCTCCCTCTATCAAAGGGACCAAGCATAATTCCTGCTCATCCCTGAGTAGCAGATTTCAGTTTCCTGACTGCCTGCAGAATTATTCAGACAAGCCAATCATATCTTCCCACATGAACCAAGAGGAACCCCAGATTTTTTTTTTCTTTAAGATTTTTATTTATTTATTTGACAGAGAGAGATTAAGCAAGAGCAGGGGGAGAGAGAGAGAGAGAGAGAGAGAAGCGGGCTTGATCTCAGGACCCTGAGATCATGACTGAGCCAAAGGCCACTCAATCAACTGAGCCACTCAGGTGCCCTGGAACCCCACTTTCTTACTACTACAGAGCCTGCCTCCCACAACCCTGTTGTTTACTCTGTTCCCAAGTGCATGTCCTAGATAGTCCTGAACAGTGTCTGCCTACCCAAAGCTGTGAATATATGTGATGAATAAACTGCTCCTGATTTCATGCAATCTCCTCTGTCCAGTGTCAAGTGTCATGGGTTTACCATCCCCACAATCCTCAGGTGGGAATGTCTCCTTCACCAATGGGGTGGATATGAGGCAACTAAAACCCAACACCAATACCACTCTCCCTTCTCTCTTGAAAAGGAGCCTTAAGTACTAGGGAGGAGAGGCATCCGGTTTGCAGATGGCCTGTGACCCTGCATACTCTCATGGAGTTACAGCTTGTCTTGTTCATCATTGTGTGCTTTGATCCACTGCCATCATCTCATGTATGACCAGGACCTCAAGTAGAGGTATGTGCGTCTGCATCTTCTTTGTTCCAACCCTAGGGTATTTAGGGCTTAGGGTCTATTTAAACCTCCCTGTGCCCTTCTTGAGTTCATTTCAGTCTTTCTCCTAAGCCCCTTTGGGGGTCTGGGAGATCCGCATGGCCCATCTGCTGAGGTGCTTCTCCTTATCATTGCTCCTCTATCTTTCTAGGGTTCTACTAAATATAAAGTTTCTTGAAGGTACTATGTTTCCTTGAGAATTGTCACAGTTCTGTCTATACTTGGATTTCCTAACCTCATTCAAATTTCTATTGCTTAATTCCTTTGTAACTCAACCCAAAGAACTGGGGTTCTGGGCATCTTCCCAGAGACTCAGATAACACCCAGGGCCTTGTCACATCTTGAATTGCTCTCTCACCAGCTAATGAATGATTCAATTCTCTTGCCAGAAACAAAAACTAACTATTATGTTGTCATGTACTCTTTCCCACTCTGAAGTCTGTTTTCAACTCTCCAGTTTCAGATGCCTTAAAAAATCCTTTCTCTCAAAGAGTCAGGTTATTTCCAGAGACAACTGCGACTTCCGACACTATGGCTTTTCATTTGCATTTTAGAAAACTAATCAGGGCTGCCTGGGTGGTCCAGTTGGTCAGTCAGGTTATGCATCTGACTCTTTGTTTTGGCTCAGGTCATGATCAGGGTCATGAGATCAAGTCCCATGTTGGACTCTCATGCTCAGCATAGAGTCTGTTTAGGATTCTCTCTTCTCTACACCTCTTGCTTTAGCTCTCTCTCTAAAATAAATAAATACATCTTTAAAGAAACTAATCAGAAACTTAAGTGAACATGTATCATTGCACAACAATGTCTATAGAAAGCATTAAAGGAAGTGTAAAGGAGTAATTATTTTAATTATCAGCTGTATACCTTTAAAACAGCCACTCTTAATTGAGTCTTTACTTACCTAGGTATAATAGATTGCTTTATTTACTCTTTACCACAAATGTTAGAGATACAAGGGCAGGTGAGATAGGATGGGAATTATACCCATAATTCAAAGGAGACAACCAAAAATTGAATCTTCCAGATATTTGGAACTTGCTCCAAATTAGGATTTAAGCTCTATTACGTGTGATTCCAAAACATGGTCTTTCATCATTTCATTTTATCACCTCCCTTCTAGAATCATAGACCCATGCAAGTTTAGAAGAGATTAGATAGCATAGAAATGCCCAGAATTATAAAGTTAGGGACAGACACCACCTAAAATTCACCTACTACGCCATATACCATTCACATGAATCCCTTATCAAGAATATTTTCTTGATTTGAATTTCATATTCTCCATAGTGTTGGACCAAATGCATAACATTTTTCAAACAATTCATCTAATATGAAAATTTTCATTCAATTTTGAATCTTAAAAATAAAGATCATATAATTGTAATAATAAGCACTTTGAATAAAAATCAATTTTTTATTCTCTTTATACTCCTAATTAACTATTACATGACATACATAGACAGTATAATTATATAGTCTGTGAACACACACATTCAGATGTCTTAAAATTCTTTTCCTGAGTAAAATGAGAGCAAATTCCTATTGCTGGTGGTATAATCTTCTCTATAATCTAATTACTGCTATTTTCAGGTTGTTACTTTTACTTTTCAACTTATCTTACATCATAAGTAGCAGAATTCAATGAAAATAGTAAGAGGTCAATATAAACTTTTATGTAAAAACCATAAAACTTTTTGTTAGGGGGGAGGGTAATTTTAGACTATTTTATTGCTTATTGATTTATTTTTCTTGTATCCTATCTTTGTAGTTCTAGTCGGCATTTTGTGGAAAGACATTTTCTGATTACAAAAGAAAGGAGGACCCAACAAATGCAACAAAGAAAATCTACTATTAGATATCCTGGGGGTAATTGACTAGTGACTGCAATGTATTTATCAGGCTGTTTAGTCATTTTTGTACAGTAAGACAAATAAGTATGCATTTTACTGTAAAATTCTGAACTTTTCCCTTGAAAGCTATAACTATGATTTGGTGACCTTCACCAAGCTGCCCCAGCTATGTACACCTTGGCTCAAAGATCCTTTAGCTCAGTAGTTGCTAAATGATCAGGCACTCTGCTTCATCCATCTGCTCTAACAGGGACCTCCATGGAATTTTTTAATAAGCTTTGGATACTTTCTTTTTATAGCCTTGCCAACATAATCATAATGCATCCTAACACCAGGCAGTGTAAATTAATTCCTCTTCTGTCTTATGAGCCACTTCACAGAGAAGAATCAGATTTTCACCTTAACACTTGATTAAATTGTGGAAAGAAGACGACCAAAAAATAGGTCTCTTGGAAAACTGTATCTCACTTATGCCAGCCTGGAGACTAAAAGTAAATTTAAAGAAAATTAGCTCTTTCTAAGATTTATTTATTTTTGTAAGTCTTGATGGGGGAGAGGGAGAAAAACAGAGGAAGAGAGGGGGCAAGGGTGGATAAAAAGCCTACTTACCGAAAATTAATCTTATGCCAGATGAACTAGAGATTCCCAAATTTACCTGCCCATAAGGCTCACCTGGGAAGTCGGTTAACAATACAGACTAGAACCTCCAACTCAGTGTGTTTGACACCATGTGTATTGTAAGCACCCAGGGAGATTCATGTTGTCACACAAATTTGGGAATGACTGAACTAGAATCGAGGTTAGTTATAAGTTATTGGGCTTCAGGGTCTAACAGCATGTATGACCCCGAAGAATGGTTGTTTTAGCAAAGTATACCAATCACATGCACAGCCTTAGAGATCCATTCATCCAATTTCCAAGGTTACTGCAAATTTTCTTGTAGCAGATTAAAAATTAAATCACAAAATTAAATTTTTCCAGACCTGGCCTTGGCTGTATCAGTCATCCCCTGGGCTTTTTCACCATTCACTCTAACAGTCAGCCTTAAAGTCCACCTCTAAATAAGTTTAATATATTTTTCACGAAAAGTTCTGTGTGGATGATTTGTTTTACCCCTAGAAGACCATAACTCCTGGAAGGAAAGAAAAATACATTCTACGTGTGGAAAGTGGATAGTAGTTGTTCAATGAGTGCTTTCCAAATGAACCTCACATTGATCTGACTTTGCAATCCACATCATTTGTAAATCCTGTTGGAGCAGATAGAAAGCTTATGTTATGTTAGCTTATGTTATGATAGAAAGCGGTCTTTGGCATTTCAAGCATTAGTACATTTATACTCTAGGCCTGGCAATATTTCTGAATCAAGAAGGATGTTGCAAGTCAATCTAACACTCTGATCCATTTCACATCATATTTCTTTTTTTTTTAAGATTTTATCTATTTGACAGAGAGAGAAACACAAGCAGGGGGAGGGGCAGAGGCAGGGAAGAAGCAGACACCCCGCTGAGCAAAGAGCCCAATGTGGGACTTGATCCCAAGACTCTGGGATGACTAGCCAAAGGCAGACACTGAACTGAATGACCCAGGCACATTAAACTGTGGAAAGAAGAAGACCAAAAAATAGGGCTTGTGGAAGGTTCAAAAGAAGATAGACCTTTTGCACCCCAATTTCACATCAGATTTCTCATTGTTATCCTTTGATATGCGATTAAGGATGCTGAAGAATTTCAGTATAGAAAAATTCTCCCAAATCCATCATTAAAATAACCAAAGAAAATACTAAAAAGCTAGCTCATTTGTAATAATTTATAAATTTAATCTGTAAAATGTAATGTGTAAAATGTAATCTGTAAAATTAATAATCTGTAATTTTAAAAATAATCTGAAAATTAGTGTAACTATAGACACTTCTAAAGATCTTCACTAGCAGGGGAAGCAGAGGAGGAAGGAAGCATGGAAACATGGATACATTGAATATAGCAGAAACAACTGCTCACCAAAGCTTGTTTATCTTGGAAAGTCAGCCTGAGGAGCCAGAGCACTCTGGACGATATTGACCAAGACATCTTTGGATCTTTCAAAGAGATTGTAAAAAACAATGGACTAAGAAAAGGCAAGGTTGAAGAAGATTTTGTTAATTCAACTAATATTTGGAGAGCATCATTTATAGATGTGCATCTTCTGAATAAAAAAATCAGAAGCAATCTTTTGAAATGTGATGAATGTAAAACAGCTGCTTGTAAGAGGATAAATACTGTGAATGAATCTATGAAGGCAGTGAAGTAAGGGAAACAAACATTACATGATTACATTAAGACACATTCAGAGCACAGTTTCATTACAACAGTCGGCACTGCCTTTAGTCACTTGCAGACTCTCCCAGGCCAACTGCTTTGCGCCCTTCACAGTCTTCCTTCATCAATTTGCTCCTGTTCTCCCGACCCCACTCCTGCCGTAGACCTTCCAGTGTCCTCTGAATAACCAACTCTTGGAAAATATTTGCTTAATTCATTCACAGAAATATGCTCTGTAGTTTCCTGCAAGAAAAACTCCAAAGTCTTACACCAAAAATCAAATCGTTAATGGTGTCACTTCTGCAAATTAGCTAATAGGAAAGAAGTGTTATTTGGGAAAGATGGGGGCGAAGACTTTCCTGAATTATCAGCATTTTATCTTCTGCCCATGTTTAAGGTTGGGGCAGGGAGGTTGGAGTTGTGTTTTTAGCAACAGCAATTACATAACATCAGGCAGATTCCTCAACCTCTTTGAGCCTCAGTTTACCCTAACCCTGTCTTGTTATGTCTCCTCAGTGACTAAATCCTTTATTTTCCATTTGCAGTGTAGGCAGGAGAACCTAGATCTTTAGAGTTTTAAGTTGCTTTTAGCTGTCACCTCTTTCACTCCTCTTACCTTCACACAAATCTGCCTAAACCCTCCTAAACTTCCCAATCACTCATCAAAAACAGCCAGAAACTAAGCAGGAAAGTAGTCATTAAAGCATATGGTAATTATAAGGATTTATAAACCAATTTGTTTCACTTTCAAGACCTATGGACTAGGTACATTTATTGCAATAACTTCAAAACTTGGAATTTTTTGAGCGATGGATAAATTAAAAATATATTTTACTTGCGCTAAAAAGTGTGAGCTTAAAGAAAAACTAATCAGTATGTACACGATAGCTCTTGTTTCATTTGAATGAGGAATGTTCTTATTCAAGTCACTCTTGTGTCACCAGGAGACTGTCCCTGGGTCTTTCAGTCTCAGAAGAGATTACTCTTAAGTTCTAAGCTACATATTCCACATCGGAGTAGTAAGGTTTCTGAAAACCAGGAAGTCTTGCATATTGGGGACTGCAGGCTGGTGACAATAATCATACATACAAGAATATTACATCACATTGTGTGGAGAGAGGAACATTCTGGCATTTTCAAAAGCCCCTACTAGGAAATAATTAAAAAAAATACAGATGTTCATGGCTCTTTTTTTATACCTCCTTATGCGTGTGACTTTCCCCAGCAAATCATCCATGAGGCATGGAGGAAAAGCAGAGCTGCCGGTCTTCTGTTAACTTAAATAGTCTTCATATTTTAAAATATTAATTGCCAAAATTAAAATTCAAAACCTGTTTCCTAGTAAATTCTGTATCAGAAGGCTTTCTGTAGTCTGAAAACATCATGTTTCTTTGATGTGGTTTTAATTTAAGCCAACCCAATCATAACAATATTTTCATTGAGTATTTTTTTCCCCATAAACATCAAGTTGAGTGGGCATTTTGCCTCTAGTTAATGCATGCAGTAAACTCTTTGGAGTTTAAGAATCTTCCTTTTCTTTTGACACTTTCTGTAATTTGCCTCAAGATTTATCTGGGAAACATATATTGAAATATTCTTAATTTGTTTCTCATACACATAGTAAGAACTATAAATGTAAGTAGAATTTTTGGTCTTTTTAAAATTGCATTTTAAAAATATTATCTGCACTCTGACACAGTCTCTTCCTTTAAATTATTTTAGTGTTAACTCTTATTCTTAAAGTTAAGAGTAGTGATGGAAACATGATTCAACTCCTAATTCTATCACCATCTATAACTGGGGACAAGTGACTAATTTTTCATAACACATTTTTAATGACCTGTGAAGTTCAGTAGCTGGGTGAAAATTAATAAGTGTGTTTCCTGCTTTTAAGGATATATAGAAATATTTCAACAGGCTAATTTTAAAAATCGAGATGTAACATTTTGCACAAGGCATTCAAGTGTTTATTCTGACCTTGACCACAGCACACTTAATCTAGTTTTTTTCTCTATTTTTCAATTTCTTTTTTTTTTTTTAAAGATTGTATTTATTTATTTGTGAGAGAGAGAGAGACTGCATGAGCAAGGAGGGGGTGGAGGGAGCTGAGCAGGGAGTCTAGTGCAGGGATCGATCCCAGGTTCCTGGAATCATGACCTGAGCCAAAGGCAAACCCTTAACTGACTAAGTCATGCTTAACTGACTGAGCCACACAGGTGTCCTCTATTTTACAATTTCATAGAGTTGATGCAAACTACTCAATGCTAGTGAAGATAGTCCAGAGAAAAGCAAAACAATAGACATTCCATAAGTAACTTGTAGATACCTGAGAATTTTGGAGTCAGAAGGAGTTCAGTCATCAGCAAATAATAAACAAAAATTAAATTAACAAGAAAGCAATCCTGATATCAAAGATGAGAAAAAAGAGACCAGATTGCTGGTATGACAGAGATCTCATTAATTTCAGAATCAAGTCTAGACAGCATGTCACTGGACATCTGGGCTGGTATTTATCCCACAATAATGATGATTTCTAATTTTTTCAAGGACAAAACCATTTTTTAAACATCAGATCATCTATGGACATGGTGGATGTAATTTGCAACAGGAAAAGACCAAGCCTTTGGGTGCATGTAGGAGAAGAAGGTAGACCTTTGCCACCCCATTCCATGAAGGTTATGCCTTCATGTGCTTAAGGGAAGGTTTCTGATTGCAAAATCTCTTAGGGAAAGACGTGTCCATATCCTGACACTCTGTTGTGCTTAGAAGTCATTCTATGTTCTTCTGAGACTTTGTGAAACTAATCATTCACCCTTTTTGGAAAGCCCTCTTACTTGGGAGTAGATTGTTGGGGTAGAGGGTCATTAAATGATAATCCTACCTGGGAATGATAATATTCAGACAATAAGTTACTTATTGTAATTTTAAAGTTGTATTCACTAGGGTCTGAATTGCATAATAACTTCTAGGATATAAAATCACAACATGTAGTGAGAGGGATTCTAGCCTACAGTCCAGGGAGGCAACTTTGCCTGTGGAAGGAGGGTAGAAACCTGAAACAAGGCTAGACACTAAGGACAGAGCCAACCAGTAGGGATCTCCCATGAACGGGCATAATTAATTGACTCTAGTAGTAATGATGTTGAATACCTAATGCTAGGTTTCCCATTTCTGCACTATAATTCTTTCATATTATCCTTCAGTCTTGGGCAGACTTTACTATACACCACAACCATCCTATGATATCTTTGCTTTGGGCAACAAAGAGAGGACCCTGAGAACAATCCTAGTCTGATTTCAACTAGAGAGTTTGGCAGCAGCATCAAGAAAGTTGCAGGAAACAGTAGAAAGTGATGAGCAGAGAGACCAGAGCATCAGATGAGAAAAGCGAAGGTAGCACTCAGGATGGAGTCCTAGAATCTGAAGATTCTCAGAAATACTAGGTGTGGAGGAAAAAGTTTGTATACCCCAGAGTATGACAGTTATAACTTGTTCATTGAGATTTAATGCAAAATGATGCCTCAGGATTGAAGAACCCACATTTTTTAGATCTGACTGAGAAAATACACAACAGACAAAAAGGTTCTATGAAATACAAATTCTCATTTTAATAACAATAACCTACAGACATTTGGAAAATGTAATATGTATGATATATGACAGTATTTATTTAGACCCAGATGCATACATGGCTGTGGACCCCTCCAATAATTCTGTAGAATCCTAGGAGACCAGGATCCCCATGTTGGTAAATGCTGGGCTATATCATAAGTTGTTGTCCTAGTGGCCAAAAACCTAGCACCTGTAACAACCAGAACTTTAATCTCTAATATATAAGCCTTCTTCCACCTGCCTTTAATTCGTCCCTTCCTCCATGTAGAATTACAAGCTATTCAAGCTAAAGAGCTTTGTTGGGTGCTCATATAATCTAATCCCTTCAGTTGGCTCTTCGAGATTGAAATGCTAGATAATCATAGTCAATGTTCATAGACAATTTGGGGAGGTCTCAGCAATGTATCTGTAGAATAGATTGCAAAAATACCTTATGCTAGATTCCATCCCAATCCAGCCCAATCATTTGTTCAGTCCTGAGTCCTGGTAGCCTATTTTGAGCACTGATAGTCTACCACCACTTGAGGGCCAAGGACTCACATGTTAGTGGCATGCTTCACTAGGCCTAATCCAAGTCTTATTTGTTAGACTATGATCGTCACATGGCAGAGAATCATTCTTGAGTGAAAAAAATAAAATATCACTCCTGAAAATTCCAAATTATTTTCAGCAAGCCTGGGATGGAAAAGTCTCATTTAATTAGCAAGTCCAATAAAGATGTGACATTTACAAACTAATTATAACACATTTCCATTCTTCATTGGTACACTGAATGATGACATATTGTTCTTTTATAGTTGCCATTTCCAAGTTTTAATTGCTTTGGTTTAATTGGTTTAATCCAAAAAATGTCAGTTCAGTAATTACCACTATGCTGTTGGAATTAGCTTCATCTATAGTGCAAAAGAAAATTGACTTCAGAAAGGGAAAAGCAATTATAATACCAGGGGAAATACTACATCACCAAGATATTAAAAAACAATGTTCGGTGCCTGGGTGGCTCAGTGGATTAAGCCTCTGCCTTCAGCTCAGGTCATGATCTCAGGGTCCGGGGATTGAGCTCCACATTGGGCTCTCTGCTCAGCAGGGAGCCTGCTTCTCCCTCTCTCTCTGCCTGCCTCTCTGTCTACTTGTGATCTCTCTCTCTCTCTGTCAAATAAATAAATAAAATCTTAAACAAACAAACAAACAAACAATGTTGTATATAACTGAAACTATTTTATGGGAATAAAGAAAATGTTCTTTTTTCAATTCTAAATAATATACCAAATAAACAATCAAATATAAATTAACTAATCCAGAAATGCATTCATTCTTTTATAAATTTATTAATTTGCTTAGAAAATATCTATTAAGTGCCAATGATATGCCTGGCAAAACAGTTATAGAACTACTTTTATGGAATCTAATGGGTGAGGAAAAAAATGAACACAAATCCATGTATAAATACAAATTGTGGTCTTAGGCAAAAAAATTGTTTTGTGAGTGTATCAGAACCTGATTCATTGACAAGATTAGCTGAGATATGAAGAAAAGGCACTGGCTGGTTGATACAGAGACAGAAGACGAGTATTTCATGCAGAGGAGAAGAGAATAGCATACTTCAGAAGCTGAGGGAAGGCCAGTATGGCCTAAGCACAGAGAAGAAGGTAGAAAATAGCGCAAGATGAAGTGGGTCAGTTAACAGGAGCTACACCTCACTGGGGCATGTTAAGGATTTGTTCTACCCTAAAAGCAAAGGAAAGTCATTGACATTTTTGAAGCAATAGCACGATGATCAAAACTGAACTTTAAAAAGATCACTTTGGCGCAGATTGAAAAGAAGAGTGGATCCAAGAGATGAGTTTGGAGACAACTGAAGTATTCCAGGCGAGAGATAATGACCAGTTAGAAGGTAGAGTTTATGCCTTCAATTTAACAATACATAATGTCTAAAGTTATTAGTGTTCTACAAGTGACCTATTTTCACAGAATTACACATATCAGGCTCAAAGGGAAAGGGGAGCGATAAAATAGAAGGTGCGTGTGTTTTAGAATGAAATGCACCTGGTTTAGCTCGGTCTGAACTTTTGGCTCCACTACTTATTAGCTAAGGGACCTTATACAAGGCATTAAGCTCTCTGAGCCTCAGCTTTCAAATCTTTTGAGCAGAGAATACTACCTCCCACAGCTGAGAAGACTACGTGTGACAACGTGTGTGATATTCTCAGCATGTGGAAGGCCAGTTAGTATGAGGAGCCCCAGGACAGATCGGCTGGTTTCATCCCCTCATGTTAGAGATTCTTGAATTCCTTTTGAAGCCGGTTCCTCCCCCTGGGTTTCTTTCTCCATGAACAGCACTAAAATTTACCCAGTTGCACAGGTCAGAAGCCCAGCAGGCATCCTTTTCCCTCACCTCTATGACCGTCAAGTCATATAAAATCTATTTTAAATAGCTATTTAGTTGATGGACCAACTTCTCTGCTCACTTTTCCAACCTAGTTAAGGTCACCAACATCTCCAGATTGGATTATCCCCTTCATCCTGCCTCAGTTTTCTTTCCCTCTTCCACTCTTTATGCTAGCCACGTAAATCTTGCTATCTTAGCTCTTTGGCCCTTGCCCTTAAGCCAAGAAAAAGTCACCAAGTTCGTTAGCACAACTAACAACATCCTGCATGATCTGCATTCTGCCTATATATCAGCCTTGCCTTTTGGTTCTCCTCCCCTGTAGTCCAGCAGCTGAAAGAAACTGCTCCCCACTCAGGACTTGTAGTTCTCAGAAATACTCCCTTCACCTCCAGACTCAGGCCAGTGGATGGACGTAGTTCCTCCTGGCTGGAGCATTCTTCCAAAGTTTCTCTTCACTCATTCAATACCTGCTCAAAACTGAGGCTTTGGCTCAGATAGCACTTCATCTGGAAGGCACTTTTCTTCCACCTGACTGTATCTCAAAAATGTAGGACAGCCTATAACTTGAATTTCATTATTTGAATGAATTCAGTGATCACTCAAGTGGGGCCAGAGAAGTCTTACTGGATTGGCGCAAGTCACATAGGTTGGGGTTGAGCAGAAGACCCAGGTCTCCTGCTACACTTTGCAGTGTCCCTTTCTCACCATCATGCCAACACCCACCTTATTCATCTCTGATGGCATTAGCTCTCTTCATTAAGCCTTAGAAACCTTCTCTTCAGGTGGTTGCAAAATGTTGCACATTTATCTTATGGGTTATGATTTTTTCACTCAAAAAAGACTGATGTCACTTCCTTTCCCAATATTTCTTTGACTCTCCTGACATGGTATCCGTGGCTACTGTAACACTCTCAAACACTCCTGCAGATTTGTTATATTGATTCCCTCTCCCATGACACTGAAAACTCTTCTGAAACTAGGACCAACCTAGCTTCATTTTGCATTTCAAGTACCCAAGACTGTCCTTGGAACACAGTAGTATTTAATATTTGTTGAACTTAATGATACGCCAGAGCTAAATGGTGTCCAAATGAGGGCAACTAACATGTTGTAAATAGTGCTAAGAGAAAATGATGCAAGAGTAAAATGACAGACAAAAGGAATGATGGCTCTGCCATCTAGAGATAGAGAGAGAAAAAGCAGATGACTCTGGCTAAGATAAAGAATCAGGAAGGCAACTCAGAAGATGGTGCCACTGCTAGAACAGGCAGCCTCTCCTGGGGAGTACCTTCAGTCCTTCAGTGGCCTTCCTGCCTCTTTGTTATTCGAGAGAGAGAACTGGAGATAGAAAGGAAGAAGCTGCCACTTTCAGACCACTGAACAGTAAAAGGAGGAAAGCTGACTCACACAGCACTTTCTTTGCCTGCTGGGAAGCCCACAGCCAGCACAAGAGTAGCTGGTTTCACAGGTTGCACTTCACTGAAATGACAGAATCAAAGTTAACCAACTACAATGGAAATGGAACCCAGCTGGGAACAGAAATCCAAGTGTTAGTTCAGTCTTGTCCTCTGGCCTTCGGCAGACCTCGGAGCCTCATTGTCCTCTTCCCGTGAAACACAGGTTCAAACTAGGTGGTCTCCAACAGTTCTTTCTCATTCAGGGGTTCCACAATTTATGGGCTTGACTTGATTTACTTAAAGCAGCTACACAACCAAGGTAAAACAGACTGTCGGCTTTGTTAATGTAAACAAATGCAGATATCCACGCTCATCCCTTCACTCCTGGAACTTGAACTGGACTAGTTGAAGCATTGACCCATAATGATATCCCTTCATCTACATATGGTAAGCCCAGCTATAAGCTTTATCAATCAAAAGTTAGAATATGGTGAGGCTGTAGAGCAGTGGCTTGCAAATATAAAAATCGGCATGGCAACTTGTTGAAAACACAAGTTGCAAAGCCTTGCTCCAGATCTGCCAAATTGGAATCTCCAAGATGGAGCCCTAAGAATATATATTTTGCACAAAGTTCACTTATGATTTGATAAATCAACTACTCTGAGACTTATTTTTAAGAGAAAATTTGTGTTTCTCAAAGGGTAGTCTGTAGGTCATTTTCATGTGAATTATCTGAGATATTTGTTAAAAATATCTGGGAATGTGGCCAGAAATCTCCATTCTCACAATTCTTTCAGTGATTTTATAAATAGTTTATATACTCAGACAAATGAAATCATTATGTGGGCAAAACCTCAAAGTCTATGAAACAATATAGTAAAGATAGGAAATTATGATTACAGTAGTTTATTTCAGTATTATTATTTATATTATGTTGTTTCATCATTTTACTTAATCCCCATGCAAGCCTATAAAATAAGCATTTTTAACTTCATTTTACCGATAAATTGAAGCATTAGAGAATTTAGATAACTTGCTCAAACACACAAGATTCAAATATGGATGCACTGGAACTAAAAATTAATGTCACGCAGCTAGGAAACCACCTATATTGTGACAGAATGTGTAATTAAGATTTCAGTACACCTTCTAATTAAACAATTTATTGAGATCTTATCTGATGAAGCAAGCTAGAAATATGTCTCTGTTCCTGCTGGTTGGTTTTATTAGCTACTACACAAATGTTAAAGTCAGTATAATAAGCATAGATTACCCAAGATAAAATGACTATTAACTACTAACCAACAAAGTTTCAGGGATGTCCTAGAATCATAAAATGACCTAAGGTAGTCATCAACTCTAATCAACACAAATATTTACAGTTGAGAAGCCCAGAAGTATGCTAAGCTCTTACCACCTAGTAAAGAACCTCTCAGCTCCAGACCTTAGTTACCTCATTAGTAACTAAGAATGACTAGCAATTAATGACTAAGAATTAGTAACTAATGACTGCTTCATTAGTCTCTGTTTACCCCACAGGCCCTAGACTCTGTGCTCTTCAACTCAGTATGACGATTATTTGTCTTAGTGCTAGAATAGGACTACATTAGATTTCAAATGTCTTTCAGGGAACAAAATATTAAATGCTGTTGCTTTTAAGACAAAGCTTTTTTCTTCTCATTGAGTCTTCTCAATGTATCTGATAAAATACCTGCTTGTGAAAAGATATGCCTGTCTTGGCCTCCTGCTAAATTGAAGCAGGAAGGATGTCCCTTGTTCCCTGTTCCTGAGTTGGCCAGTTTTGCATCTAGCAGAGTAACAGACCCTTCAAAAATATGATGAAACTGACTGAACATTAGCTATGAGGAGACCTATGTCTGATTTTGTACAAAATTTCCCTGAAAGTGTGACTGGAAAATACAAAGTCGTCTAAAGCCATGTAACTTTTTTTTTTTTTTAATTTTATTTATTTATTTGACAGAGAGAGAGAGAGAGACAGAGAGAGAGGGAACACAAGCAGGGGGAGCAGGAGAGGGAGAAGCAGGCTTCCTGCTGAGCAAGGAGCTCAATGTGGGCCTCAATCCCCAGACTCTGGGATCACAACCTGAGCCAAAGGCAGCCACTTAACAACTGAGCCACCCAGGTGCCCCAAAGCCATGTAACTTTTTAAAGAATACAAATTCTTCCCTTTCCTGTGTTCATGCCCTACCCTTTTCCTCTTCCTTCTCATTGATGTTACAGACTTCCTAAAATATGCAGACACACAGATATTCTCACAAAGGGGAAAAAAGTAATGACAATGACATCAAGAAATAGAAATTGCCAAAAAATAAGTCAAACGTTCACTAGCTATAGATAGATTTGATGGTTTTCAAATAGCAGTTTGATTTCTTTGTTTTGGGTTTTGAGAGGTGATCTTCTGTGTGTTTTACTCTCACTCAAATTTTGCATGCCAACTCAGATTGTTTAGCCATATCCTGTCAAGTGTATTCTTGAAGGAGCCAAGTCTTCCACAAAATCAATATCTAATTTTCTAAATAAAGAAGAAAAGAATACTTACAAGTCTCTGATTAAAATATGCTGTTATCTCTAAGAGGTTTAGGAAGAAACTCTGATAAACTTTCTTTCCTGTAAATTAATTAAAAAAACTATTAAGTACCAGAAAAGAAACAAATTCAGTTATATTAACAAATTTTATTTATTTTTTAAAAAGATTTTATTTATTTGAGAGAGAGAGCAAACATAATCAGGGAAGGGACAGAGAGAGAAGCAGACTCCCCACCAAGCAGGGAGCACGACATTGGGCTTCATCCCAGGAGCATGGGATCATGACCCGCACTGACAGTAGTAGATGCTTAAAAAACTGAGCCCCTACATTAATGCAGGTGCCCCTACATTAACAAATTCTAATCATTTTGTTATTTTAGAGTTATATGGTAAACACCATGACTTGATTTTCTTAAGAAAAGCAAAACCTCTAATTCTACAATAAAATTTTCTGTTAAAAGTCAAAAGGCCTTCATCTCAAATAACAGGTGTTAGTACCTAGGATTGCCAGCTACAAAATGCAGTGGATAATTACTGCATCAGTGCTGTTAGGGATTAATGTCAAGTTGAGAAAGTCATCATCTAAAAGTGTCCATTACGACATATACTTATAGGCATAGAAAAATGTAAGAAAATATTTGGCATGGCTACACCTTTGGGAAAGTGTAGAAACTTATTATACTTTTGGAATAGGACTGTAGAAAATTTTTAAAATCTTTCTTAAGTTCCCTGAGGCATTGTACCAATATTCCATTACCCAAATGGGGACCATGTGAAAGGAATACAACAATCTTGCTCCTAGAAACAAAGATAAACAATGTACATATAATTCCTGTTCACAGAATGGGCCCTGTATCCCAGGGTTGAGCACCTGACACAAGAAGGATGAAAAATAATAGGAGCATGAACTATCTGTATTCATACTAGCCACTGAAAGCAAGAGGGCACTTTGTAAATTCTCTCCACCACACTCTTACTACCTTCGGCCAGCCTGCCATTCACTCTTCTCAGACTATTGCAACAACATCCTAAATGACTCTTGTATGCATTCTTGCTTCCTGCAAATCCATTCTTTACTCAGATGTCAGATGGAATTATTTCAAAGTAAATGTGCTCATGGTCACTCCTAATTAATCCTTCACAGCCTTCCCATCACCTACAGGATCAAGACCAACCCCTTTCACAGAATGTATGGTGTCCTCCAGGAGCTGGCCCCAATCCATCTCTCCTTCATTTTCACCCATGCCCAACCTGCATTAATCCTAAAGCTCTGAGGCCATACCCAATTAATGGCACCCCTTTGCCTTATTTATATTGCCCTTGTGACTGAGGTTCTTTGCCCTTGATCCCCTCCCTATCCCCTGGCTAGCATATATTCTCCCATTCAGGGTTAACTTGGGCACACCTATCCCAGAAGACTTCTATGCCCTTTGGGCTAGCATGCTTCCTCCCCTGTGCTCTGAAACACTCTATCTCCATTATTGAACCTACAAATTTCTGATTACTGCCTTCCCATCTCCAACTCACACAAATTTTAAAGCCTTTTGAGGACATCGGCTATGACTCATTCCTCTTGCACAACATTTTGTACATGGTAGGAGGAATAAAATAAATATCTGTTGAATGTCAAGGTGAAGTATTTTTCAGACTCAGAGCTGCTTGAATACATACTTTATCACCATGGAAGAATTTTGAAATCCAAAATGGACATCTTTTAACTTGTTCCTGTACCCAGCTTCCCATATTATTTGCACTGTTCCTCTCACTCTGTATCTGGGACTATTTCCCTTCAGTTGAGTCTAATTTGTTCAGGCCAAATATAAGGAACTGAGAAGAGGAAGAGAAAAATAAATGAAAACACAATCATGGGGGAAGCAGTAATAAAATAAAAATGTATAAGCTTCAAAATTTATGTACTATAATATAAATATTCACCCCTAAAAACAAGATTACAAAAACATACTTCTGTAGTTCTAACTTTTTCAAACATCTACATACAGCTTTTGGCAAAGATCTAGTAGAAACTGTAAACAGGAACCCAAATTAAAGTAAGTTTGATAAAACTAAACATTGTTATTTGTGTCTTTCAAATGCATGTTTTAAAAAATCCCTTTTGTATACCTTTCCCATATTAGTGTTTTCATTTTATGAATTTCCACTATTCCTGCTCATTGTAATAGAACCAAGAAACAAAAAAAGAAATAGTATACTGCCATAGTTACTTTTCC
>ML106278.1:34104-46546 GCA_003697995.1 Taxidea taxus jeffersonii | reverse complement strand
AAAATGAATTTTTGGGACTTCATCAAGATCAAAAGCTTCTGCACAGCAAAGGGATTAGTCAACAAAGCAAATAGGCAACCCACGGAATGGGAGAAGATATTTGCAAATGACAGTACAGTCAAAAGGCTGATATCCAGGATCTATAAAGAACACCTCAGGGGTGCCTGGGTGGCTCAGTGGGTTAAGCCTCTGCCTTCTACTCAGGTCATGATCTCAGGGTCCTGGGTTCGAGCTTCGCATCAGGCTCTCTGCTCAGCAGGGAGCCTGCTTTCCCCCCTCTCTCTGCCTGCTTCTCTGCCTACTTGTGATCTCTCTCTTTCTGTCAAATAAAGAAAAAAAATCTTAAAAAAAAAGAACACCTCAAACTCAACACACACAAAAGAGATAATAATGTCAAAAAATGGCTGGAAAAATGAACAGACACTTCTCCAATGAAGACCTACAAATGGCTATCAGACACATGAAAAAATGTTCATCATCACTAGCCATCAGCGAGATTCAAATCAAAACCACATTGTGATACCACCTTACACCAGTTAGAATGGCCAAGATTAACAAGACAGTAAACAACGTGTGTTGGAGAGCATGTGGAGAAAGGGGAATCCTCTTACACTGTTGGTGGGAATGCAAGTTGGTACCGCCACTTTGGAAAACAGAGTGGAAATTCCTTAAGAAATGAAAAATAGAGTTTCCCTATAACCCTGCAATTGCACTAATGGGTATTTACCCCACAGATACAGATGTAGTGAAAAGAAGGGCCATCTGTACTCCAATGTTCATAGTAGCAAAGGCAACGGTCTCCAAACTGGGGAAAGAACTAAGATGCCCTTCAACAGACGAATGGATAGGGAAGATGTGGTCCATACACACTATGGAGTATTACGCCTCCATCAGAAAGGATGAATACCCAACTTTTGTTTCAACATGGACAGGACTGGAGGATATTATGCTGAGTGAAATAAGTCAAGCAGAGAGAGTTAATTATCATGTGGTCTCACTTATTTGTGGAACATAAGGAGGGGACCTATGTTTCATTGAGTCCCTTGAATTCAGCTACTTGTCTATCAAAACATTCTGAACACCTGTAAATTCAACCTGATATCTACGAAGAGATTTGCTGCAGTTCTACAAGTAGAAAAGCGGCCATTTCTTGCAAGCAGTGCAAATATCCTTCAGGGAACAAAAACCATGAAGAGCAATCTGCAGCACCTTACAGTGAGCCTGGCACCCTGGCAAGGGGTGATACAACTCTGTGATAGGCAACGATGCCTGAGAATCAGTGCAACAAGTCCCTCCCCCAGAAGACCAACAGGAAACCAATTGAATGCCAAGTTTATTGATCACTCAGAACTGAAAAAAAAAAAAAACTGTGCTAGGTTAAAATAATGTATAGAATTCTTGAGGATGATTCTTGAGTATTTAGTCTTTCAGTTTAAAATTTTCTTTTTCTGTTTTCTCTTTTTTTCCTTTTCAACTAGTTCCCTATTTTATCAACCCTTTATTTTTAAGTCTTTTTTTCATATTTATATTTACATC
The DNA here is from genome assembly GCA_003697995.1 of Taxidea taxus jeffersonii. Taxonomy (NCBI): domain Eukaryota; kingdom Metazoa; phylum Chordata; class Mammalia; order Carnivora; family Mustelidae; genus Taxidea; species Taxidea taxus. Next base: position 45,010 of record ML106278.1, on the reverse strand, counting down.
TTATAAATATTCTCTTCATTTTTTGCTTCCTTTTCCTATATTCAATTTTATTTCTTGCTATATAGAAATTTTCTTTCTTTACAATTTTGAGATTTAATGTCTTCTAACAAACAGACCAAACTACAGTCAGGAAAAATTGTATCACCCTGTTTTATCCACCAGTGAAATTATATCCTCTTTTTTCCCCTTTCTTTTTCTTTACTTTGTTGGATTTCTGATTGTTGATACTTTTGTTCTCTCATTCACCTATTATCCTCTCGACAAAATGACTAGAAGGAGAAATTCTGAGCAAAAGAAAGAACCAGAGGTAATACTCTCTGCCACAGATCTAATTAATATGGATATAAATAAAATGTTGGAGCTGTAATTCAAGATAACAATGATAAAGTTAGTAGGTGGGCTAGGTAAAAGCATAAAATACACTAGAGCATCTCTTAGTGCAGAAATGAAATCTAATCAGATGAAATTAAAAATTATTTAACTGAGATGAAATCTAAAATATATGTTCTAGTAGTTGGGGTAACTGAGGCAGAAAAGAGAATCAGTGATATAAAAGGCAAAATGACAGAAAGGAATAAAGCTGAGGAAAAGAGAAAAACAACTAATGGACAATGAGTGGAGGTTTTGAGAAATCAGGGATTCCAAAAAGCAAAACACTAGTAGAATTATTGGGGTCAGCAGAAGAAGAAAGTGAGAGAGGGACTGAAGGTATATTTGACCAAATCATAGCTGAGAACTTCCCCAATCTGGGGAAGGAAAATGGCATTCAAGTACAGGAGGTACAGGGAACACCCCTCAAAATCAATAAATATAGAACAATATGGTAACATATAATAATGAAGCTTTCAAATTTCAGAGATGAAGAGAAAATCCTGAAAGCAGCTTGAAGACAAGAGGTCCTTAAACTACAGGGGTAGGAACATTAGAATGGCTGCAGACCAATCGACAGAGAGCTGGCAGGGCAGAAAGGGCTGGCATGATATATTCAGGGTACTAAATGAGAAAAACATGTAGGCAAGAATACTTTATGCAGCAAGGCTGTCATTCAGAATGGAAGGGAAGATAAAGTATTTCCAGGACAAATAGAAACTAAAATAATTTGTGATTACAAAACCAGTCATGCAAGGAATATTAAAGGGGATCCTCTAAGCAAAGAGAAAGCCCAAAAGTAACACAGACTGGAAAGAACCAGAGGCAATATATGGAAACATGGACTTTACACAATACAATGGCACTAAATTCATATCTTTCAAGAGTTACTATGAATGTAATTACACTAAATGCTCCAAGAAAAAGACACAGGGTATCAGATTAGATAAAAAAGCGAGAATCATCCATGCTACAAGAGGTCCATTTTAGACCCTAAGAAACATCTAGATTGAAAGTGAAGGGGTGGAGAACCATTGTTCATGCTGATGGACATCAGAAGGAAGCTGAGAATCCTTATATCAGACAAATTAGATTTTAAACCAAAGACTGTAGTAAGGGATGAAAAGGGACACTATATCATACTTAAAGGGTCTGCCCAACAAGAACACCTAAAAATTATAAATATTTATGCTCCTAACTTGGGATCAGCCAATTATATAAACCAATTAATGACAAATAAAAGAAACGCATTAATAATAATACAATAATAGTAGGGGACTTTAGCACCCCACTCACAGCAATAGACAGATCATTTAAGCAAAAACAAACAAACAAACAAAAAACAAAGAAAGAAAGGCTTTGAATGACAAGACAGACCAGATAGACTTCACAGATATATACAGAACATTCCATCTTAAAGCAACAGAAAACACATTCTTTTCTAGTGCACATGGAACATTCTCCAGAAGAGATCACAGGCTGGGGCACAAACTGGGTCTCAACTGGTACCAAAAGATAGGGATAATTCCCTGCTTATTTTGAGACGACAATGCTTTGAAACTTTAACTCAATCACAAGAGGACATTTGGAAGGAACTCAAATATATGGAGGTTAAAAAGCATCCCACTAAAGAATGAATGGGACAACCATGAAAAAATGGAACTTTAAAAATCATAGAAACAAATTAAAATGGAAAGACAACAGTACAAAATCACTGGGATGCAGCAAGGTGACCCTAAGAGAGAAGTACATAGCCATACAAGTCTTTTTCAAGAAACAAGAAATCTCAAATACAAAAGCTAATCTTACACCAAAAGGAGATGGAGAAAGAACAGGAAATAAAGCCTAAATGAAGCAGCAGAAGAGAAATAATAAAGATTAGAACAGAAATCAATAAAACAGAAACCAAAATAATTAAAGAACAAATCAATGAAATTAGAAGCTGGGTCCTTAAAAGAATTTATAAAATTGATAAATCCCTATCCAGACTTACCAAAAAGAAAAGAGAAAGGATCCAAGTAAGTAAAATCATTAATGAAAGGGGAGAGATTATGACTAAAACCAAGGAAATACAAGCAATTTTAAGAATACATTATGACCAAGTATATGGCAACAAATTAGGCAATCTGGAAGAAATGGATACACTCCTGAAAACTTATAAAATACCAAAACTGGATCTGGAAGAAATAGAAAACCTGAACAGATCAATAACCACTAGGAAAATTGAAGCAGTAATCAAAAATCTCCCAGCAATGTAAAGTCCAGGGCTGGATAGCTCCCAGGGAAATTCTACCAAACATTTAAAGATGTTCCTTCTGAAGCTGTTTCAAAGAATAGGAATGGAAGGAAAACTTCCAAACTCTTTCTATGAGGTCAGCATTACTTTGATCCAAAAATCAAAGACCCCATCAAAAAAGAGAATTACAATCCAATATCCTTGATGAACATGGATGCTAAAATATTCAAGAAAATCCTAGCCAATAGGATCCAACAGTACATTAAATGGATTATTCAGAACAATAAGATGGGATTTATTCCTCTGCTGCAAGGGTGGTTCAACATTCAGAAATCAATAAATGTGATAGATCACATTAAAAAAAAAGAAAAGGTAAAAACCATATGATCCTCTCAACTGACCAGAAAAAGCATTTGACAAAAACCAGCATCCTTTCCTTTTTTTACCCCCAGCATCCTTTCTTGATTAAAAACTCTTTAGAATGTAGGGACAAAGGGAACATAACTCAATATCATAAAAGCTATCTACAAAAAGCCCACAGTGAATATCATTCTCAAAGGGGAAAAACTGAGAGCTTTTCCTCTAAGGTCAGGAGCACAACAGGGATGCCCACTCACAATACTATTGTTCAGCATGGTACTAGAAGTACTAGCCTTTGCAATCAAACAACAAAAAATAATTAAAAGGCATTCAGATTAGAAAAGAAGTAGTCAAATTCTCCCTCTTTGCAGATGACATGATATTTTATGTAGAAAACTCAAAAGACTTCACCCTCAAATTACTAAACCTCATTCAACAATTCAGCAATGTGGCAGGATACAAAGTCAATGCACAGAATCAGTTGCAATTCTATACACTAACAATGTGACTGGAGAAAGGGAAATTAAAGCATTAATTCCATTTACAATTGCACCAAAAACTGTAAGATACCTAGGAATAAACCTAACCAAAGAAGTAAAGGATATATACTTTAGAAACTACAGAACACTTATGTAAGAAATTAAGGAAGACACAAAGGGATGGAAAAATATTCCATGTTCATGGATTGGAAGAATAAACATTGTGAAAATGTCTATGCTGTCCAGAGCAATCTACACATTCAATGCAATCCATATCAAAATACCATCGACATATTTTCACAGAGCTGGAAAAAACAATCCTAAAATTTGTATGGAACCAGAAAAGACCCCAAATAGCTAGAGGAAAGTTGAAAAAGAAAACAAAGCTGGGGGCACCACAATGACAGGCTTCAAGCTATATTACAAAGCTGTTATCATCAAGACGGTATGGTACTGACATAAAAACAGACACATATATCAATGGAAAAGAATGGAGAACCCAGAAATGGATCCTCAACTCTATAGTCAATTAATCTTGGACAAAGAAACAAAGTATATTCAATGGATTAAGGACAGTCTCTTCAACAAACGGTTTTGGGAAAATTGGACAACCACATGTAGAAGGATGAAACTAGGCCATTTTCTCACACCATACAGAAATATAAACTCAAAATGGATGAAAGGCCTAAAGGTGAGACAGGAATCAATCAAAATCCTAGACAACACAGGCAAAAATCTCTTCAACCTTGGCCACAGTAACTACTTGTTAGACATGTCTTGAAAGGCAACCGAAACAAAAACATAAATGAACTATTGGGAATTCATCAAGATAAAACCTTCTGCATTGCAAAGGAAATAATCAAGAAAACTAAAAGACAACCTATGGAATGGCAGATGATATTTTGAAACGACCTATCAGAGAAAAGGCTAGTATTTGATCCATAAAGAATTTACCAAACTCAACACCCAAAAAACAAAGAATCCCATCAAGAAAAGGACAGGAGACATGAACAGATATGTTCCCAAAGATGACATACAATGGCCAACAGACACATGAAAAAATGCTCCACATCACATGGCATCAAGGAAACACATATCAAAACCACAATGAGATACCATCTCACACCAGTCAGAATGGCTAAAATTAACAAGACAGGAAACAACAAATGTTGGCGAGGATGTGGAGGAAGGAGAACTCTCCTACACTGTTGGTGGAAATGCAAACTGGTACAGACACTCTGGAAAACAGTATGGAGGTCTTTCAAATTTTTGAAATAGAGCTATGCTAGGACCCAGCAATTGCACTACTGGGTATTTACCCCCCTAAATATGAATATTTTGCTCTGAAGGGGCACCTGCATCCCAATGTTTATAGCATCAATGTCCACAATTTCTAAACTATGGAAAAAGCCCAGATGTCCATCAACAGATGAATGGATAAGAAGATGTGGCATATAAAATATGAGATATATATAAAATATGAGATTATATATAATATGTGAGAATATATATATTCTAATTCATATATATAAACACACATATATATAATTTATATATATATATATAATTTTACTCAGCCATCACAAAGGATGAATACTTACCATTTATATCCCTATGGATGGAACTGGAGGGTATTATGCTGAGTGAAATAAGTCATTCAGAGAAAGACAATTATCATATGGTTTCACTCATATGTAGAATATAAGAGACAGTGCAGAGTATCATAGGGGAAGTGAGGGAAAACTAAATGGGAAGTCATTAGAGAGGGAGAAAAACCATGAGAGACTCAACCATAGGAAAAAACCTGAGGGTTGCTGGAGGAGAGGTAGGTGGGGGATGGGATAATTCAGTAATGGACATTAAGGTGGGCACGTGATGTGATGAACACTGGGTATTGTATGCAACTGATGAATTATCAAACTCTACACCTGAAACTAATGATGTGCTTACTATATGTTGCTCAACTGAATTCAGATTAAAAGTTAAAATTAAAAAATAAAAACTTACTGAATTTCTTGGATGCTTTCCCATTGAGATGGGTCCCTTGGTTACTTAAAAGAGCCAAGGGAATTTTTCATGTGGAGAACACTTGTTCAGATCAACATTTAGCAACATTTGTGGTCATGGCACTTTTATAAGCCAAAACTTCAAGCCAGTGAAAAAGTATGTAAGAACATATTATAACCATGAGCTTTAGGGAGTTGATATATAATCTGATTGCAAATGAAGAAATGATCTCAAACATCTATATATTAAGATTCCATAGGTCGACCATGTGAATCTTCACTTGAAAACCACTGCCCCAGAATATATTAGAATTAATTTAATGAAATAAAGTTATGACCAAGTAACCATTTTTAAAAGTAATTGACATTATGACTCATAACACTGTTGTCTAATGTTAAGTAAAAAACATTACCATGACTGGTATGAACAGAAACATATCCTGAACATTGAAAATCTTTTAGGAAGTTTACATATTTAAAAAAATATTCATGTGAACATTCTACCCATACAAATTTAATCTGGGAAAGATTAAGCATTTATTTGACAAAATTCCTCATGCAACTTATATAATATAAAATAAATATAATTATTTTTAGCATTTTTATTTTTACAAGATGAAAAAGCAAACACTTTATAATTTTCTAGAGGTTGTCTGAGAAATTCCAAAGACACACTGAGATTAAAATACATCATTTAAGGGACGTCTGTGTGGCTTAGTTTGTTGAGCATCTGACTCTTGATTTTGGCTCAGATCATGATCTCAGTGCTGCAAGATTGAGCCCCACATTGGGGGGCTTAATATTCTCTCTTTCCCACTCTCTCTGTCACGCCCCCTTGCTCACATGCACACACACTCTCTCTAAAAAAGTGTATCATCATTCAGGATTTGATTTTGAGAAGACAATATGTCAAATTTTGCTAGGAGATTGGAATAGAGAGTTAAATAATATCATAGGTCACTATGGAAACAATACTTGGCTACCTAATTAAACAAAGTGACAATAAAATATTTTACAAGTAAGTATGGCAGGTAACATAATTGTAAAAAAAACACACAGAAGAACACAAAAACCTTCGCTCTTAAAAGTGCAAAGACTTGGTTTTCTTAAAGAATCAAGGACATGATAAAGTTAACATAAAGTGCAGAAAATTATTCTGATAAGACATAGAATTGTTGCCCTCTAAGCAGATTACTCAGAAGGTAAAGGGAAAACTTTTATAACATCTTATTAAAAATAAACCAATAATCTATTTGTTGGCTTACTGAACATAATAATAATTAAAAAAAAAAACAATTTGAAGACCACACTACCAAAAGGCTTGTCAAAAAAAAATGATTAAGTTCCTGGATTAAAAAAAATCAATAATCTAACAAAAATATATAATTTTAACAGAGAAAAAATTGGTTTTGCAGTAGTATACTATTTGATAATGAAGCAGTTAATTTTTGTTCTTTTAATCTTATAAACAAACCCATCAAATTATATACAGCTTGGATCATCAGTAGTAACATTACTTTTTTTATGAAACTTCTTTCCATACCATTCAGTTTCTGTCCCTCATTCTCCTCCTTCTTTTTCTGGAAAAATAAGTCATTTTATTTTAGGACAAAATTACTCTCTTTTTCCTTAATAAAAGCATATCTTTAGTGTGCCTCAGTGGCTCAATCAGTTAAACATGATACTCTTAGTTTTTTTTTTTTTTTAAAGATTTTTTATTTATTTATTAGTCAGAGAGAGAGAGCGAGAGAGAGCACAGGCAGGCAGAGAGGCAGGCAGAGGCAGAGGGAGAAGCAGGCTCCCTGCCGAGCAAGGAGCCCAATGTGGGACTCGACCCCAGGACGCTGGGATTATGACCTGAGCCGAAGGCAGCCGCCCAACCAACTGAGCCACCCAGGCGTCCCGATACTCTTAGTTTTAACTCAGGTCATGATCACAGGGCCCTGGAATCCAGCCCTGCATCAGAATCCACACTCAGTGGGGAGTTTGCTTGAGATTCTTTCTCTCCCTCTTCCTTTGCCCTCACCCCTGCTCATGCTCTATCTCTAAAATAAATAAATAAATTCTTTAAAAAGCACACCCTGTACAACATACATACTTAAATTAGCTTAAGACTAAGGTTTAAGTTACCAGAAATATCTTGGAAACTGTCTTTAAGCATATGTATTATATTATTTCTAATTGGTCAATTATACTTTTTTACTACACCAAATAAAGATGGGGAAAATTGTGTAGCATATAAAGAAAGAACAGGTGAAGATTATTTTTTCTAATGTTTATATTTTATTGAGGTATAATTGCCATACACTGTTATATTAGTTTCAATTAATGAATCAACAATACTACATATTACTCAGGTCACCAAGATAAATAAACCCTTTTTTAAAATTTTAGATATGCTGAGTGAAATAAGTCAAGCAGAGAGAGTCAATTATCATATGGTTTCACTTACTTGTGGAGCATAAGAAATAACACGGAGGATGTGGGGACATGGAGAAGAAGGGAGTTGGGGGAAATTGGAGGGGGAGATTAACCATGAGAGACTATGGACTCTGAAAAACAATCTGAGGGTTCTGAAGGGGCGGGGAGTGGGAGGTTGGGTGAGCCTGGTGATGGGTATTATGGAGGGCACATATTGCATGGAACACTGGGTGTGGTACATAAACAGTGAATTCTGGTACACTGAAAAGAAATTTAAAAATAAATTAATTAATTAATAATTTAAAAAGCACTTAATCCAGTCTACTTTACCCATTCCTCCACCCACCACCTCTCTGGCAAAAAACAAAAACAAAAACAAAACAAACAAACAAACAAAAACAGTTTATTCTCGGTATTTAAAAGTCTCTGTCTTTTGTTTCTTTTTATATGTCCATTTGTTTGTTTCTTAAATTCCACATGAGTGAAATCATATGGTATTTGTCTTTCTCTGGCTGACTTATTTCACTTAGCATTATACCCTCTAGTCCCACCCCTGTTGTTGTAAATGATAAGATCTTATTATTTTTTTAATGACTTGAATATCACAATCCCAGATTTCAAGACATGCTACAAAGCTTTAGTAATGAAAACAGAAAAAAAACAAGAGAGAACAAACAGATGTTTACCAGAAGGGAGGTGTGTGGGGGATTGGTTAAGTAGGTAATCGGGACTAAGGAATGTACTTGTGATGAGCATAAGGTGTTGTATGGAGTGTTGCATCACTATTCTGTATACCAGAAATTAATATTGCACTGTATGTTAACTAACTGGAATTTAAATAAGAACATAAAAAATCAGTATGGTACAAAATAGACACGAATATCAATTAAACAGAATAGAGATCCCAGAAATAAACACACTCATAGGGCCAATTAATCTAGGACAAAAATTGCATGAATATACAGTGGAGATAAGACACCATCTTTGATAAATGGTGGATAGAAAACTGAATAGTTACAGGTCAAATGATGAAACTGGACCACCTTTTAACACAATACATGAAAATAAACTAAAAATAGATTACAGACCTTAATGTGAAACCCGAAACCCTTAAATTCTTAGAAGAAAACATGAAGTAAGATCTTTGTCATCAGCTGTAAGAACAGTTTTCTAGATGATTTCCCCTTAGGGAAGGGAAACAAAAAGAAAATTAAACTACTGGGACACCAAAATAAAAAGCTTTTGCACAGCAAAGGAAACCATCAATAAAACAGAAGGGTAACCTACTGAATGGGAGAAGTTATTTGCAAATGATATGTCTAATAAAGAGTTAATATCCAAAATATATGAAGAACTTATACCACTCAACACACACACACACACACACACACACACACACACACTTGCACACATCAAGCAATCAAATAATCAAATAAAAATGGACAGGGAACCTGAATAGACAGTTTTTAAAGATGAACATACAAATGCCCTAAGATACATGAAAAGGTACTCACCATCACTAATATTCTAGGAAATGCAAATCAAAACCACAATGAGATATTACTTGACACCTGTCAGAATGGCTAAAATAAGAAATGCAAGAACTAAATGCTGATAAGGAGGATGTGTTGAGTAAAGAAGTCTTGTGCACTGTTGGTGGGAATGCACATTAGTGCAACAATTGTGGAAAACAGATTGGAAGTTCCTCAAAAAATTAAAAATAGAACTACCACATATCCAGCAATTCCAGTAGTGGGTATTTACCCAAAGAAAACAAAAACACAAATTCAAAAAGTTATATGTACCCTTATGTTTATTGCAGTATTGTTTACAATAGCCTAGATTTGGAAGAAACCTTGAGAGACTATGGACTCTGAGAAACAAACTGAGGGATTTGGAGGGGAGGGGGGTGGGAGGTTGGGTGAGCCTGGTGGGGTATTATGGAGGGCACATATTGCATGGAGGACTGGATGTGGTGCCTAAACAATGAATTCTGGAACACTGAAAAGAAATAAAAAAAACCAGATAAGTGGATAAAAAAGATGTGGTATATAAATATATATACAGGTGAGGCTTATTTTTAAAAATAAGTTGACATATTATAAAGCATAATTACTGTTGAATAAAGTTTGTCAGAATAATGAGGCAATTTTTTATAAATGCACAGTTACATAAATAATCTTAGACATCTAATAGATATGATGTCAGCTTATCTAATCAACATATCTATATAAGCTCAAGAACACACTCAAATAGAATAAAATTGCATTATTGTATTATACTTAAACTTGATAACTCAGAAGACATATTTTTATAAAACCTTATCAGTCTTTTTTTTTTGCCAAAGATTTACATAAATCACATGAACCAGCAAACTTAAAAGTTCATCTGCTTAATGTAGACTGCTATATGCAGAAGAGGTTATATACAAACCTAATAGAAACAATATATCAAATACCACTAATAAGCATACAAAGAGAGAAATAAATTCATACATATCAGCAGTGAAAGAAAGATCAGAAATACTCTTCAGAAACAACCACAAAAACTAAAATGATAAAATAAATACATATCTTTCAATAATTTGAATGTAAATGGACTAAATGCTCCAACAAATATAAGGTGGGGGCACCTGGGTGTCTCAGTTGGTTTAGCAACTGCCTTTTGCTCAGCTCATGATCTTGGGGTCCTAGGATTGAGTCCCACATCAGGCTACTCCTGCTCTGCAGGAACCCTGCTTCTCCCCCTCCCTCTGCCTGCCACTCCCCCTGCCTGTGCTCTCTCTCTGTCAAATAAATAAATACAATCTTAAATTAAAGAATATAGAGTGACAGAATGGATTTAAAACAAAACAAAACAAAACAAAAACAAGACCCATCTATATGCTGCCTACAACTCATTTCAGACCTAAAGATACCTGCAGATTGAAGGTAAGGGGATGGAGAAACACCTGTCATGCAAATGGATATTAAAAGAAAGTTGAATATAAAACTTATATCCAACAAAGTACAGTTTTTAAAAAGTTTTTATTTGAG
>ML106278.1:0-34094 GCA_003697995.1 Taxidea taxus jeffersonii | reverse complement strand
GCTCCAGTTAATTAACATACAATGCAATATTAGTTTTAGGTGTACAATATAGTGATTCAACACTTCCATACAACACTGTGATCCTCACAACAAATTCACTCTTTAATCCTGATCATGTATTGAACCTATCCCCCCACCTACCCCCATATGGTCACTATCAACTTGGTTTCTAAAGTTAAGAATATGTTTCTTTGTTTGTCTCTCTCTCTTTTGTCCCTTTGATCATTTGTTTTGTTTCTTAATTGCCACATATCAGTGAAATCATATGGTATTTGTCTTTCTCTGACTGAGTTACTTCACTTAGCCTAACAATCTCTAGCTTCATTCATGTACTTGCAAATGGCAACATTTCATTTTTTAATGTAGCTGAGTAATATCCCATCATAAATATATACCACATCTTTATCCATTCATCATTCCATGGACACTTGGGCTGTTTCTATAACTTGGCTATTGGAGATAATGTTGTTATAAACATTGAGGGGCATATATCCCTTTGAATTAGTATTTTTATATTCTTTGAGGAAAATCCCAAGTAGTGCAGTTATTGGATTATAGACTAGTTTCATTATTCACTTTTTGAGGAACCTCCATACTATTTACCACAGTGGCTACACCAGTTTGCATTCCCACCAACATTACAAGAGGGTTTCCTTTTCTCCACTTCCTCACCAACATCTGTTGTTTCTTGTGTTGTTGATTTTAGCCATTCTGACAGGTGAGAGGTAATATGTCCTTGTAGGTTTGATCTGCATTTCCCTGATGATAAAGGGTGTTGAACAACTTCCTTTGTGTCTGTTGGCCATCTATGTCTTCTTTGGAGAAATGTCTGTTCATGTCTTCTGTCCATTTCTTAATTGGGTTATTTGTTTTTTGGGTATTGAATTTTCATTCTCTCTCTCTCTCTCTCTTTAAAGATTTTATTTATTTATTTGACAGAGAGAGACACAGAAAAAGAAGGAACATAAGCAGAGGGAGTGGGAGAGGGAGATGCATGCTTCCTGCCAAGCAGGGAGCCCTATGTGGGGCTCAATCCCAGGACCCTGGGTTCATGACCTGAGCCAAAGGCAGACACTTAATGACTGAGCCACCCAGGGGCCCTAGGTGTTGAGTTTTCTAAATTCTTTATATATTGTGGATACTAGTCCTTTCTTGGATTTGTCACTTGCAAATATCTTTCTGCATTCCATAGAAATGTCTTCAGGCTTTAGGCCTCATTGGGTGCAAGAACTCACAAAATCCAGCCCCTCTTATTTTTCCAGCCAAAGGCTTTGGGGGAAATGTTCTCCTTGTGCATTCCCCTCTGGGCTCCTTCCTTATTCTCTCACCCTTCTTTATGACCACAGCTCTCTCCTCTTTGTAGCATCCACAGTCCTTTTCTCAACTAACCCATGTCTCCAAACTTTCTACCTACCTTCTTTGATGTGGCCTTTCTCTCCCTGTGGTTGTTCTGTTAGGCTTCAGGTTGATTTCTGGGGTATTTAGGATGATTGATAGTTATCTAGTTGTATTCTTGGGACCATGTGAGCCTAGGATTCTATTATATCACCACCTTCTTGGGTCAAAAAAGGAGACTTTAAAACAAAGACTGTGACAAGAGACAAAAAAGGACACTATTAATAATAAAAGGGACAATTCAACAAAAAGATATAACAATTGTAAATATTTATGGACCTTACATCGGGCGCCAAAATACACAAAACAGTTACAACAAACATAAAGGATCTAACTGATAACTATATAATAATAATAGGGGACTTTAACACCCACTTACATCAAAGGACAGATCATTTAAACAGAAAATCAATAAGGAAAAAATAGCTTTGAATGGCACAGTGGACCAGATGAATTTAGCAGATATATTCAGAACATGCCATTCTAAAGCAGCAGAATACTCATTCTTTTCAAGTGTACATGGAAATTCTCTGGAATAGATCACATTGTAGCTTACAAAACAAGCCTCAACACATTCAAAAATATCAAAATCATACCACGCATCTTCTCTGACCACAATGTTATGAAACTAGAAGTCAACCACAAGAAAAAGATTAGAAAGAGCACAAATATATGGAGGTTGAAGAACATGCTACAATGAATGGGTCAATCAGGAAGTCAAATAAGTAATAAAAAAAGTACAAAGTAACAAATGAAAATTAAAACACAATGGTCCAAAACCTTTGGGATGCAGCAAAGGTGGTCCTAAGAGGAAAGTATATAGCAATACAGGCCTACCTCCAGATATAAGAAAAATCTCAAATAAACATCCTACTCTTAAACCTAAGGGAACTAGAAAAAGAATAACACATAAAAGCTAAAGCAAGCAGAAGGAAGTGAAAAATTAAGATTAAAGAAGAAATAAATGATAAAGACATGAAGAAAAAAACTAATAGAACAGACCAATGGAACTAGGAGCTAGGTTTTTGAAAAAAAATAATAAAATTGATAAACCCCTACCCGGACTTATCAAAAAGAAAAGAGGATCTAGACAAAATCACAAATAAGTTGAGAAATAACCAACACCACAGAAAAACAAATAAATACATGCCAAGATATTGGACAACCTAGAGAAATGGATAAATTCCTAGAAACATATAAACTATCAAAACTGAAACAGGAAGAAATAGAAAACTTGAACAGACTGGCAACAAAATTGCATCTGTAATAAAAAAAAAAAAAAAAAACTTGCAATGAACAAAAGTCCAGCGCCAGATGGCTTCACAGGTGAATTCTATCAAACACTTAAAGAAGAGTTAATACCTATTCTTCTCCAACTATTCCAAAAAACCTAAAAGGAAGGGAAACTTAAAAGTTATTTCTATGAGACCAGCATTACTCTGAAACCAAAACTAGAAAAACACAACACTAAAAAAGAGAACTGCAGGGCAATATTCTTGATGAACATAGATGCAAAAATTATCAATAACATCCTAGCAACCTGAATCTAACAACACATTAAAAAAATCATTCATCACAATGAAGTGGGATTTATTCCTGGTCTGCAAATTCAATATTCACAAATCAGTCAATGTGATACATCACATTAATAAAATAAAGGATAAGAACCATATAATCATTTCAATAGATGCAGAAAAAGCATTTGACAAAGTACAACATTGATTCATGCTAAAAACCCTCACCACAGTGGGATTAGAGGGCACATACCTCAACATAAGAAGAGCCATACATAGAAAACCCATGGCTAATATAATCTGCAATATGGAAAAACTGAGAGTGTTACCCCTATAGTCAGGAACAAGACAAAGATGTCTACCCTTACTACTTTTATTTAACATAGTACTGTAAGTCCTAGCCTTAGCAATCAGACAACAAAAAGAAATAAAGGGCATCCAAGTTGTCAAGGAAGAAGTAAAACTTTCCCTATTTGCAAATGACATGACACGCTACATGGAAAACCTGAAAGATTAAAAAAACAAACAAACCTGGTAGAACTGATAAACAAATTCAGTAAAGTTGCAGGAAACGAAATCAGTATACAGAAATCTGTTGCATTTCTATACATCAACAATGAAGCAGCAGAAAGAGAAATTAAGGACTCATTCCTATTTATAATCACACTAAAAGCAATAAGAGACTTAAAACTAACCAAAGAATTGGAAAGACCTGTACTCTAAAAATTATTTTCTAGTGGGGGAAAAATTATAAAACACTGATGAAAGAAACTGAAGGTGAAGGATAGAAATGGAAAAAATATTCAATGCCCATGGATTAGAAGAAAAAAAAAAAAACATTGTTAAAATGTCTATACTACCCAAGGCACTCTACACATTTAACGTAATCCTTTTCAAAACACCAACAGCATTTCTCACAGACCTAGAACAAACCATCCCAAAATTTGTATGAAACCACAAAAGACCTCAAATAGCCAAAGCAACCTTGAAAAAGAAAAGAAAAGCTGGAGGCATCACAATTCTGGACTTTAAGGTATACTACAAAGCCATAGTAATCAGGACAGTATGGTACTGGCACAAAAACAGACACATATATAGAAAATCCAGAAATGATCCCATAACTATATGGTCAATGGATCTTCAACAAATCAGTAAAGAATATCCAGTGGGAAAAAGACAGTTTCTTTGAATAAATTGTGTTTGGAAAACTGGACAGCACCATGCAAAAGAATGAAACTGAACCACTTTCTTATACCATACACAAAAATAAACTCAAAATGGATTAAAACCTAAATGTGAGGTCTTGAACCATAAAAATCCTAGAAGGGAACACAGGCAATAACTTCTTTAACATAGTATATAGCAACTTCTTTCTAGGTATGTATCCTAAGACAAGTGGAGCAAAAGTAAATATAAACTAGTGGGACTTCATCAAAATTAAAAGCTTCTGCACAGCAAAGGAAATAATCAACAAAACTAAAATGAAACCTGTAACATTGGAGAAGATATTTGCAAATGATGTATCTAATAAAATACATATCTAGTATTCAAAATATATAAGAAAAACTTATAAAACTGAACACCCTAAAAACTAATAATCCACTTTAAGGGATATTTGTAGTAGAAATAGTTAAAAACACCAACTACCAAGATTATCTGCCATGTGAAATAATCAAAGACATCTAATTTGAGCACATTTTGGCATTTCATAGGCCTAAATGTGGAAAACTTTTTACTTTTTGCTATCTTCATGAAATTTCTGAAAGCCAGGTGGTATTAGACAGATAGATGACCAATACTGTAATAACATCTATTTGAAATTTTTATATTACTAACTGTAATTGGAAAATGCTAGTCATGTTTCAAAATTGCCATTGTGCTTTTATCCAGATGTTGTCAACCAAAGATACTTAGGAAAAACTAAAACACTTGGCTATGAAACAAAATTAACTTCTTTCTCTGTTGTTCCTTCAATTTTATTTTCTTATTTCCATTTTTGGGAGGAATACTCAATGATTTTTGTAAATCCAAGTACCACTTTATCTTTGAGGAATTTGTGCCCCCAAAAGAGATCTGAAGTCTAGAAGAACAATCAGGATCACTTTGCAAAAAAAAAAAAAAAAATCCTGTGAGCCGTGAGTTTTTAACGATACTCAGTAGATTTAAGCAGTGAAAAGGATTATCCAATGCCTACTATAAAAATTGAATAAAATACA
This sequence comes from Taxidea taxus jeffersonii, assembly GCA_003697995.1. Taxonomy (NCBI): domain Eukaryota; kingdom Metazoa; phylum Chordata; class Mammalia; order Carnivora; family Mustelidae; genus Taxidea; species Taxidea taxus. The sequence goes on along the minus strand of ML106278.1, from coordinate 28,969 downwards.
AGTCAACCAAATTTTTAGGATCTCATCAAAAATTCAATGTTGCAGACTTCTAAATGCACTTCTAAAAATGGACTATAATATACTCTAAAATATATGATTAATCAGCAAGATTACATAAACAATAGTGACATACCCCAGAGAAAAATAAGATTTACTTAATCAACAACACTTTGAAAAGTGAGACAATAAAAAATATATAGCATCTCTTTTTTCTCTTACTATGTCATAGCTTCTGATACAGTGTTTATTGATACTATTGATAATTAAAAATAAAATAATAATTAGCTCTAAGAAGCACAGGAACATAAGGTAATTTCACAGGGAAAAAATGTTGAATTTCTTAGAAACTCCAAGTGCTAAATTTAGTATTAACTAGAATGCCAACATGAATTGAGAGGAAAAAAGTACTCATTCCATCTAGCAGCATATAATCTAAAATTAGAACCAGCCTAGAATAAACTGCTGCTCTATATGCTGAGTCATTGCCTGTGGAATTTCCAGTTCAGCTCTCTATTTTGGCTGATTTCCTCATAAACAGACATGTGACCAGCTACTGGGAAATAGGTCCTGATAAAGATTAATAATTTCTTGGGTTTATCCCAAAGTTAAAAAATTTGAAGAATTGAAATGTCTTTGTTTTTGCTACCATTTGTAGTTATTTTGTACCTTGAAAACAGCATTGCTTGTCACTGAAGTTTTATTTTGCTATTCCAAATGTATTAAAGCTATCTGTATTTTATTCAGAATCTTAAATGCTTGCTTGATGATTATTGTGACACTTACCATATGATTGATGAATTCTCAGGATTCTCCATGCAGAATTCCAGTTCTCAATCCTAAATATCACATCAAATTTATATACCCTTCTTTTCAACTAGTGTACCTGCATGAAATAATTACTTTCTAATTAAAGTCTGTGGGGATTTTTTTGTTTCAGAAAATTTTCTTTTGTGTCTAATATGAAGAAATTTTATTTAGCTTAATACCATTTATTTGCATGTTAATTCCTTTGAAAATAGCATATTTGTTTTTATACAATTTCAAAATATCACTTTCAGATATATGTATGCAGGTATGTGTGTGTATGTGTACATTGATGAACACTGACTACATCCAGGATTCTAATCTAGAATAACTAAAAATAAAAGCAAAATTTAAAATTCATTTTCCAAAGGATTTTGTTGTAATTACTTAAGCTACCGTTCAAAGTTCTGTGTAAATTTTAAGATAGTTTACCCTAATTGCTGCATCCCAGATTAAATTTTAGATTCTTCAAATTTTTTGAAATAGCTTTTGATAATATGTGTTTTGGGTTTTTCCTCATCACTATAATCCACATTCTAAGAATGACAACTGTTATTCTATTTAAATCTGTATTATTCCAAATTGTAAACATTTAGAACTTGATTATATATTATTTTCATTGCTATGTTTTTATTTGTTTATATCTTAATGTGTATAAACACAAAGACAGAATTTGTCAAATATGCACTCAAAAATACTTGTTTAAATGAATTGATTAAATATACTTTTGTGTTATAATTTATATTTCATACAGAGTAAGCACTCAATAATTATCAGTTGATTAATAAACTGGTAACAAGAGATATTCCCAAGGGATTCAAATCTTATTAGTGTTCTTAAGAATCACTGACTACCCTCCATTGTTAAGATTATTTCAACTAGCTTTTTTTTAATTTTTTTAAAGATTTTTATTTATTCATCTGACAGAGAGAGAGATCACAAGTAGGCAGAGAGGCAGGCAGAGAGAGAGGAGGAAGCAGGCTCCCCACTGAGCAGAGAGCCCGATGGGGGGCTCGATCCCAGGACCCTGAGATCATAACCCAAGCCGAAGGCAGAGGCTTAACCCACTGAGCTACCCAGGAGCCCCTCAACTAGCTTTTAAATGTCTTATTTTCTCTTTACTCACCTTTGCTAATAATTGCTTATGTTGAAAACAAACCATGGAAGAAAGAAATCCAACAAAATATGAATAATGTGATAGGAAACTATGTGGAGGCTTACTTTTTATGATGAAAATATTTTAAAATATAACTTATTTGTTCTCACTTTTCTTTGGATTCCCTTCCTTCTAAGTTATCACCAATAGTGGTAAGGGTAACAATAAAAAGGACAAATATTTTGGGGTATGTAAATAACGGAGGATGTTATCCTGTGACTGAGTTCTCATACCGTATCAGTCAATGACACAGGGGATTATTAGGAAAGAGCCTCAAAGATCACATGGAAGTTAGTTTTAGACAATCCTAGGCCTATCTCTTCCAGTTTGAGAAAAATGCAGATAAAATTTAATCTAACAAGGTTTATATTGAGGAAATATTGAAATCGATGACTGAACAACATCTCCCAAATTATGCAGAAGTAATTTATTATATTTTAAATACCATAAAGTATCTGTGTAATATTCATAGTAAGGGATTATTGTATAATCCACAATATGTATAGTTTACAGTATAGTAGGTAACTATAATCACTTCCCAATGAACTAAACATACCCTAATCATCTTTCCATAGGTACTCCTGAAAAGATTTCAATATCCTTCTTGTTCATGATAATGAAATGTAATTTTAAGTCTACAAGAAATCCCTAGTCATTTCTGATCTTGCTTTCTTTTTAAATTTATTTACTTATTTTAGAAAGAGTGAGAGAGAGTGTGAGCAGAACAGAGGGGTAAATGGAGAGGGAGAGAATCTCCAGCAGACTCTTAACTGAGCACAGAATCTGACTTGGTGCTTGATCTCATGACACAGAGATCATGACGTGACCAAAATCAAGAGTTGGCCACTTGACGAACGGAGCCACCCAGCCACCCCATCTTGCTTTCTTTTTCTGATGGATGTCTCATATAGTCAATGAGTCACCAAGTTATATTTGTTTCCTCAATTTGGGAATATCTCTAATCTCTCTCACTTCCTGCCCTGATTCCTCTACAGGTCCTAATCACAGTACCCTGAAATTATTTTACAATGGACTCCTAAATGATTTTATCTCCCCATCCATCAAATCTACATTACGTATTTCTACTACATTAAACTTTCTTTATCACCTGCCATCCTTTCTTAAAATATCTTCACTGGGTCTTAACCATGCCCATAATAAAGTCATATCCACTATGCCTGGTTTTCATAGCTCTTTACAGTTAAACTCCATACTGGCAGTCTAACCCTAATACCCAGAACTTAGCAAACATAAGCCCTGAACTAGATTGTCTTTTCCAATGTCATGTGGCCTATTCCATTTCAAATTCTTTCCTTTGCTTTTTCTCCCTGGCTAGAATTAATCTACTCTCTTCTCAACATAACTAAACCTAACCATCGATTAAAGCATGGATACTGCCCCTCCTTTTCCTCCAAGCCATTAACTTGGTGTCTAAAATCATGATTCCCAGTATTGTTTAATTGTGAAATATTTAATATGTGAATTCCCATGTCCTTTCCAAAATTAAGATGTGGCTTACATTTCACTCCTCTTGTCTATATTCCTAGTACTCTACCTTGTATTTTTCATGTAGTCAGTAAATTAACTTGAAATAAACAGTGAGGTTCCTAGCTTAAAAACTGTTACCAAAGCCCTGTCAACCCAGACTTGACAAATATAAAAATTAGTTTATAGTACATGCTTTGCTTTTTAGATGTAGTTGTGCTCTGACAGTTTAGATAATCTGTTCTCTAAGTTCCCAACACATTTTATTTTTTTAATTGCCAAGAAAATCTTTTGTTCAAAAGTAATATATACACAAATTTCAGCTCAGTCTTATATTTTAATTAGCACATATTTTGAATGAGCTCCATCTAAAGTATTATCAAGTGGATCTGTTTGGTATCCATACTTACTGAGGAATTATGAGTATTCCCAAAAATGGAGTTAATCAAAGTTTTATCTAGAATCAAAGAATAGTCATGAATACCGTGTTATACCAAATCTTTTTTCTGGATGAGAATGTGAAGATTTAATCCACAAAGAAAAGCGATCCTCATATTCTATCAAGTTTCACTTCTACTAAAGACTTTGGATTATGTAATATGATAATGAAATAATGGTAAAAATGTCAAGATTAACATATTTTAACTCATGATGAACATGTTCAACAGAGTTTCCTGGATGCAAACCTTTCTGCAAAGCATTTTGTTACTGTTTTCAATTGGCAAAATCTTCATAAACCAAGGATTTAAGAGGCACATGAGGCAAATGAGATAACATTGACTCATGTCCCATTTTTTTAATGGCATATTTAGGCCAACACTAACAGAAATGTAGCCATTATGTTTGTAGTCACACTTCTGACTGTAATGTCATGCCATTTTCACCATCATATTGGGAAAATTGTACTGAAAAAGAAATTTTTTGAACAAATTGAAAGAAACTGTGTGAGACCACAAAAATTACAAGATTACAAAATTACAAGAAAAGTAAAATTTGTCCGTTGAAAACTCCACAGAGGGGCTCCTGGGTGGCTCAGTCAGTTAAACATTTGCCTTCAGCTCAGGTCTTGGTGTCCGGGTCCTGGGATGGAGTCCTGTGTTGGGCTTCCTGTTCAGCAGGCAGTCTGCTTCTCTCCCTCTCTGTATTTCTCTCTCTCTCTGCCCCTCCCCACTGCTTACTCTCTCTCTCTCTCAAATAAATAAATAAAATTTTAAAAAAAGAAAATTCCACAGACTATAATAGCTCTAATGAAAGGACAAAGGATTGAGGGATTAAAGAAACAAAGTGAAATAATTTTAAAATATTCTTACAGTTATATACCTTAACAGATGCCTATAACCTGCATATTTACCTCAGGCCTCTATATTCCTATCCATACCAAAAGAAAAAAAAATTATTTAAGAGGACTTAAGTAATGACAACACATTTCCAAAACGGGCTTAAAATCTTTCCAAAGTGCTGAGAGAGAATGGTTAAGTGGTTAGAAACAATCATACTCTGACAATTTCTTTGAATTACAAATTTATGTATATACCTCTTGCTTTTTCACTGAATGAGCACAACCAATTTAAAAACCAGAAAGATAATACAGTTGCATTTCAAAGTGGCAAAAGTGCACTAAAGTGCACCACCAAAGTGCTATAATTGTCATCCACAAACATCTACAGGCAAGCAGTAATGGGCTAGAATGTTTCAGAGAAACTAATAGTGTTTGCTAGAAGAACAACATGGGGACAAAATTTAGAAAAGTAAAAGAACATGTCTTATTAAAACCTTACATAAAAATATCCCCATTATCATTTGAATTATATGGAAACACACTGACACCTAAATCCAGAAAATAATATTGTACTGCATACTCAGACTTGCAGTAGATACTGTGACTGAAGAATGGGCCATGAGGGGAACGGCTGAGAGATGGTGACCATGAAATTGACCCGTCTAATTAAAATTTAAAGAGAGATCATGACATAGACTGATATGCACATGTTAGAGAATAGGTTGGAGAAAGACAAGACATGTCGGGAGGGAAGGGAACAGACATCAATTAGGATGGAACAGAAAAAGTAGTTAAAAACAAAAGTGATCATGAAACTCAGAAGAATAAAATGGAAGTTTATATATATCTGTATATATAATAAATATAAATTTCATTTATAATGTGAGTTAGGTAAATTTTAAGTTTTAATATAAGTTATAGTCAAAACTTTGCCACAACTATCTCACAATATTGTGAGGGTCAAATATAAGCTGTGAAAGTGCTACATAAACTATAAAATGCTATACTCATGTAAGACAAACAATATTTACTCAAAATGCAAATGAAATCTCTCATTCCAACTCCGGGAGAAGGCAAGCAATGAGCTCTCTGGAACACAGAGGGAGAAAATGTCACTCTGATCCATTCCCAGATTTTCTTGGAATCACAGGCTCTATATATTCACTTTATGGGCTGGCTTTGATTACAGAGCAAAGGTACTATAATTTGGACTAACGGACCTGGGGGAAATGTTACACAGGAATTGTATGGAGAAAAATCCTTCTTAATTTATGGAAGAAAGATATTCCCTTCCCTGATTCTTAACATTCATAAACGTTTGTGCTTGCACAAATGTCATATTTAATTATGCTAACTTCTTCTCCTTGAGGGAGGAATGAGAGGGGCAGGAGAAGTGATAAAGATGCCAAAACATGCCAAAGTGATAAAGATGCTAAAACATGCAAAAGCACATTAACATTCTACCATCAAAACTAACTCCTAGGATAGAAAAATAAGTCTACAATGGACCAAGTATGTGTACATTATAAAGACCATTTTACAGCTGGGGAACTGAGGCTTACTGATGCTAAATGACTTATATAAGGCCACCACATCAATATTTCTGAGTCTGAGTCATATCACAGCTCTGGCACTTTCCACAACACAGCCTTCCATAAATAAAAATAAATAAAAATAAAGAACAAGACAAGGAGGAGGAGAAGGAGGGAGAAGGAGGAGGAGGAGGGAGAAGGGGAGGAGAAGAAGAAGAAAAGAAGCTAAAAGATAAGAAGGCAAACAAAACTAACCCATATTTTTAGCTTTCTTTTTTTAAGCTCTAACACTAGATTTTAGAAATATTTTGACATTCTGCAAAATTTCCATTAAATTTTAAATGTAAACACCAGATCTACATTCTCTGATGATTAACTCTCAGTGCATTTTCATTACATTAGAAGCACATGCAATAGTTAATCAAGGTGAGATTTCCTAAAATTTTCAAGAAAGATCACAAAATCATTAAATAACAGACTTAAAAGAACTTGGAAATAATATCTATTCAAACCACCTCATTTTATAAATAAGGAAATTAAGGCTCAGATAGGCTAAGTGACTTGCTCAGGGTCACACAACTTGACAGTTCCATGGTCAAGATCATAATTTAAATCTCCAAACTTATAGCCCAGGGCGTTGTTCTTTTTCAAACCTCTAAGAAATAACTGCAGTTAAACATTTAGTTCATAATATCCTAAAAATTGAGTGTAATTCATAAGAATAAGCCACGTGGCAAGGAATTAATAGTTAGTTCATACCAAAAATGAGCTGCCAGTCACTGTGATAAGATCTGTTTCTTTCTGAGAACCATGGTTTCCCGCTGCATTGGAGAAGCCAAACTGGGTTTCCTCCTCCTGTCCAAAGAAGTCAGAGTCAGGATGTACATTCCATTCTGCTTTGGTTGGCGGCAGTAGTTCTGAGACACTGTTTTCACAAAGGGTGCTTGAAGGAGTCAGAGCATCTGTGTCCACTGTTAGCTTACTGCTCGGGGTCAAAGCTTGGGGCTCTTGACTCGTGTTTTTCATAGCCAAAGAGCCCAGAGATGCCAATGGCCCCACACTTAGACTTGGAACATCATCCATATCTAAGGGACTCTGCTGAAAGCCAGAGGCTGTCGTTCCAAAAAACAGAGAGGTATCCAGACTTTGAGGAAGGTCACCGGTGGCCATCAAGGCCCGAGGGTCCACAGCCTGCCCCAAGGAATTATTATTATTAGCAGGGAGGCTTCCTGCCAGAGTTGAACTCACAGAAGCCACATCAATAGTCAAGATTCCAGAGTTCACCAATGCTGTGTCCAGCACTGCAGCAGAACTACTGCCAGGCACATCAGAGAAGAGAGACACTAGCTCTGCATCACTGAGATCACTCTGTCCCTGGCTGGTAAGTTCACTGCTGGGGGTAAGAGAATTTGCAGCTTCTAGCTGAGCTAAGAGATCCTGGCTGAGGTTGTGCCTTTTGGCCATGTGGGTCTTCATGCTGTGCTTGGATGTGAAGAGTTTATTACAAGTAGAGACTGGGCAACGGCTTTTCCAAGTGTCCACGTCCTGCAAGTGTTTCTTGGAGTGAATGTAAAGACTACTGCGAGCAGAGAACCTGGCACAGCAGCCTTCCACAGGGCATACAAATGGCTTTGTGCCCAGGTGGGTAATGTTGTGGCCTTTCAGATGCTCAGCCCTTGTGAAAGATTTCCCACAGCCTTCCACAGGGCACATGAACCTCCGGTCATCCTCATGCTTCCTTTTGTGCCTTAAGAGTTTGGACATGCTGGTGAAGTTCCAGCCACAGCCGTCAAAGTCACAAAGGAAAGGTCTCTCACCGGTGTGGCTCCGAAGGTGAATTTTCAGGCGACAAGCCTTGTCGTACTGTTTGCTGCAGCCAGGAAAAGAGCAGGAAAAAAGTTCCTGCTCCCTGAAATGGGCACGGTTATGGGAAAACAGGGCACTCACTGTGATAAACGTCTTCTTGCAGCCGGAAAAGGCGCACTGGTATGGCCTCTCGGGCTCGAAGTGGCTGCGCTGGTGGGCGCTGAGTTTGGCCTGGGTGGGGAAGCTCTCCTCGCACACCTCGCATTTGAACGAGTTCTCCTGCTCATGGCCCTTCATGTGTGCCTTGAGGTTATAAACCGTGGTGAAGCTCTTGCCACAGCCCTCTGCAGGGCAGCCAAAGGGCCGTAGTTTGTCGTGCGACTGCAGGTGCCTCTTGAGCTTGTAGGAGGTGGTGAAAGTCCAGCCACAGCCGCCCAGGGGGCACTTGAAGGGCCGCTGGCCCTGGCTGCTGCTGTGAGTCAGCAGGTGCACCTTCAGCTGGTGCTTCTTGGCGAAGGTTTGTCCGCACTGAGCCTCGGGACACAGGTACAGCACCACGCCCGGGCCCGGGCCCGGGCCCGGGCCCAGCAGCCTGCGGGGGGGACTTTCGGCTGCGGCCAGGCCCTCTGCCTCCTCCTCAGGCGCTGGGGCCGGCGCCGGTTCAGCCGGCTCGGCCAGCAGGAGGTCGGGCGGCAGCTCTGGGCAGTCGCTGGCCTGCGCGGCTTGCGGGAACCCCGCTTGCGGAGCCATCAGACCCCCAGACTGAGGGGCAGGCGCGACCCCAGGCTCCCAGGCTGGCGGCGGGGGCGTGGCCAGGGTGAGGACACCGTTCTCGAAGCGCAACAGCAGGTTTTGGTTGTGAATGGTGACCGTGCCGGTGAAGGCCGCGGCGGGTCCCAGGCCTGGGGCGGGGATCGGGTTCTCAGCCGGGGATGGGGCGGGGACTGCGGACTGGCAGCCAGGGCCTAGCGCCTGGCGGCCCGCGGGATTCGCGCCACTCTCACCCTGCTGGAGCTGTGGGACCGACTCGGCCTCCTCCCTCCATACAGGCCCTGCGGCCTGGCCGGCGCCCGTGGTCTCCACGTCGCCACCCGCCGGGTCCAGCAGCACCAGGAAGAAGTCATCGCTGTCGCCGCCGCCAGCGTGATCCGACCTCGGGGCCAACGGGCTCGGGCCCGGGCCCCGTGAGGCCGTGCGGGCCTCCTCGTGCCGCCTCCCGGGCCCGCCATCTTGGGGGCCCCGGAGCAGCAGGAGGCGGCGCGCGGGGACCTGGCCAGCCCGCGGGTCAGGGCCGCCGTGGAACCGGCTGGCGCCCTCGGGGCTGCCAGCACCGCCGCTCTGTCGTGTCCCACCAGCCGCGAGCAGCCTCGGGCTTTCCATCTCCGCGTCGGTGAGGCTCCACTGGAACCAGAGCCGCGGAGGAGGCGCGACCCCGCCCCCTGCCGCGGGCCTGAACACGTTCCTGAAAGGGAAAAAAAAAAAGTGCAATGCGCAGAAACTGGCCCTATCAGATATTAAAACGTGTTTAACGACACAGTGATTTAAATATTCTGGTACTGGGTCTCTGGGACAGAATAGAAAGCCCAGAGGCAGAGCCTGGTATGCACAAATAAGTTCTACATTTGATATTTGTGGGACATCAAGGACGTCTTCCCAGATAATAAGGAAATGAAAGTTCATTCGGTAAATGGTGCTGGAATACCTAGCAATCTACCTGCTAAATACAACTTAAGTCTGTACATCACTGTATATACCAAAATGAACACCCCACCTCTTCCCAGTGCTAAGTGTGGTGTTTAAAAAAAAAAATTGTTTACTGGATGGCTCCCTGGCTGGCTGCCTGGCTGGATTTATCAATCCAATGAGAGAAAATTCCTGGGACAAGTGTCAACATTGAACTACCATAGTGCTAGCAAATTCTACTGAGAATGATGTCTCCCCGCCCCCGGCCCCCGCCCCCAGACAATTTCCATATCCAGAACTGTCTTGAGCAAGATCCTCAGGAAAATTTGTTTTATAGTTATTTATTTATTTTGTTTTGCCTGCTGGTACAGGAATTAGAATAAATAAGAGGTGGGGCCAAAACAGATTACCACTGTTCAGCCTAGAAGTTCAAAGCCTGGAAGATGAAACAATTTATATTGAATCCCAGAAAACCCTACCCACCCCTGGGCTTTTCCAAGACAGTGCACAACCTAAACCAACTCTGCCATTACACCATGGTACATTTCATGTCCTGTCCCACAGCATTCCTCAGCTAATTCTAGATTCTCCAGCACATGGAGGTCTCTGGACAAGACTACCAGTTAAATGTGATAAGATTAAACCCTAAGTCGCCGTTATGGACTCTGCTGAGAAAAATACACATATGACCATGTTCAACAGTCTTGGTGTGCCTGCTTGCATTTCAGTGTGGTGGCCCAATCTTACTGTAATGGATATAGCCTGTGATGCCTAATGATTGCATTAATGGTGTTTACGATCTTCTGACTTGTCTGTCATCTGTGATTTGGGAAGTGATATGAATATGGGGTGAAATATCTAGCAAGAGAAAGTTTGAGAGTGGTAACTAGATTATGGGGTGCATATAGTTTAAATAAATCTCCACTTTTCCCCCCTTTTAGTGATAATGTATATTTGCAGATCACTTGATAGGACGAAAAAGCTGTTCAACCCTGTTAGGGATTTAAACCTCATCAAAATTTTTCCTTCACATATTTTCCTTCCATTACATTTTTTGACGGAAGCCATTTTTGAAATCTGAGATATAGAGGAGTTCATAAAACATATCTGCCAGGTTTAGATAACTTATAAAAACAAACACCCATGTAACTAGGACCAAGGTCAAGAAATAGACCACTGCCAGGTTTCCAGAATGCAGACACCGTACTGTGTTCCTCCCAATCACAACCCACACCCTTCCTTATAGATAGAGTCATTGTCCTGACAGTGTGATGATTTCAGTGCTCTTCTTATAGCTTTACCATTTTTCTACACATCTCTAGCTAATACAGTTTATATATACGAGTTATAAGTGAAATTGCATGCTTCCTTTGATGGCTTTTTTCTCTCACGTTGTATCATATGATATGTGTGATTTGACAGACTCATCCATGTTGTTCAAGGTAGCTGAAAATCCTTTGTCTCCATTATTGACTAGCATTCCAGTGTATAGTTTTAGTGAAGTGATTATGATATAATTATACTTACAATTCTACAGTGGATGGACACTAGGGTTGTTTCTAGTTTTTGACTACTATGAACAATGTTGTAGTGAACATTCCTGGAAATTTCCCATGGAACACATGTGTAAAAGTCTCTTCGGTATACCTCCAAAACCACATTCACTTGGATATAGAGTATGAATATCTTCAGCTTTTCTAGATGATGCCAAATTGGTTTCTGTAATAGTGACAATTTAAACTCTCTCAGGTAGCACAGAGTTCTTGATGCTAGACATCTTCACCTACACGTAGGATTGGCAGAACTTTTTTTCCCCCCATTATTACTGTTCAGCTTTTGCACATTCTTATGTTAATGAGCGTTTTGGATTTTCTCTTCTGCGAAAGGACTGTTCAAGATTAATTCTGTCAGCCATTCTTCTATTTTCCATCTACACTTACTCATTTATCGAGTTATTTATGTGTTTTAAATGCTAGTCCATTGATTATATGTGTGGTCAAAATATTCCCTTGCTTTGTTGCTTGAATTTTCACTTGATTTATGCTATGCTTTGTGAACAGATGCTATACAGTCAAATTTATCATTCTTTTCTTTATTATTAGTGCTTGTCTGTTTTTAGAAATCTCTCCCTTTCTTGGAGCTATGAACACATTCTCTGTATTGTCTTCTAAAATATTTATGACTTTACCTTTCACAGGTAAGTCTTAATCTCCCTACAAGTGATGTTTATGTATGATACTGAGTAGGGTTCTGATTTCCTGCCCGCCCCACCGCATTGGTATCTGATTGTCTCAGTAAACCACTTTTGAAAAGTCTGCTCTTTTCCAACTTATTTACCACAACATGGTCATAAATCAAGTGTCTACCTATGTATGGGCTTATTTATTTATTTGAAATACCACATATCAGTATTAATTACTACAGATCTAAAGTCAGTCTTGATATTTGGATAAGACCAGTCCATTCTACTTTGTTTTTCAAAGGTGTCTTGTTATTTTTAGCCTGTTTTGACTCCATTTAAATGATCAGTTCATTAGAAGTTCAACTAAAAGCTTGTTTGAGATTTTAATTAGGATTGTGTTGAACTTTAAGATTTAATGTCTTTTCAATATTGAATATTTGTTTCATGGATATGATCTCTTTTTAATAAAAGAACTTATTTAATATTCCAATTACATTTTGTGTATTTTCCATAAGAAGACATTTTCATCCTGGTACTTCATATTTTGCAAATACCATCTTTGAAATGTTCACTTTCTAATTTCTTTTCCTGGCAAGTAAAATATAGTTGGTGTTTGTAGTTGATTTCTTTAGGCTATAAACATCTAATTTCCTTTGTTGATTCTAATAACTTGTCTATAAATACCTATAAGGGTCTAAGGTATGGAATCATAATATCTGCAAATAATGCCAGTTTTTTTTTTTTCCTTTAGGAGGAATTTTTTAATCTTTTTCCCCCTTCCTGCTCTCTCTAGGTGATGGTGGACATTGTTATTTGATGCAGCTCTGAAAGAGAAAGGTTTCAGTAATTCTAAGAGTGGTATTTCATATAGATGTTGTGTTCTATCGCAATCTGGTCCAGTCAAGAGTTAGAAAGTGTACAGTGGACAGGAGAACTTTAACATCAAGTTAAGCTATGAGAATTGTATAATATGTAGGATATGAGAAAACTGTGTATGCTATTCTGTGGCTGAGAGAGAGTACTCGAGAATATACAAATTTGAAGTGGGGGTGGCCCTATCAAAGGCTGGGTTTCACACCTCACTGGAGAAAGTATAGGAGGACCTATTGCATGGCAGAAAAGTTTGCTGGTTTGTGGGCACCAGAGCTGGTTTGCAGAACTAGAGCTGGTCTACAGTTGCAAGGTGAGCAGGAAGCAGCTCTCTGGAACACATCGGTGTGGACAAGCGACAACTAGTGGTCAGTGTGTGGACATGTAGTAGGAATAGGGATGCTGGTGGAGGTGGAGGCCCGGAGCTAAAAATGTCCTGCACACAGGATCAGAAGGGCCTTGGTGTTGGAAGGGCTAGAGCACTGGGAGAACTACAGATGATAAACTTGCTGGGCAGGGGACGGGTGGGAGCAGTAGAGAAAGCAAGCAAAGAGAATCAGTGGGCAGGTAGTTTGGAGCACAAGATGTCTCTGTGAAGAAAGCCATAGAAAGCTGATCAGCCGGCCACACCAGGATTGTACATTCAGTGAGGACAGTTGTTCTTGGCTCATGCCTGGGGCAAAGCACTGAGGATATCCTCACACATACTATACACCTCTGAGAACCAGAAAGAAGAGTAGAGGTACTTTCTTTAATGTCCCTCCAGTGTCTTCTACTGGGAAAATATAACATTGTGTCACTTTGAAGGAGAGATACTTAACAAATTGTGTCTACTACCAGAGAGCATGTTTTGATGGGCAAATTTAAAGTGGAGAGGCAATACATTAATAATTGGCTTCAGGGGCGCCCGAGTGGCTCAGTCCATTAAGTGTCTGCCTTCGGCTCAGGTCATGAGCTCAGGGTCCTGGCATAGAGCTCTGCTTTGGGCTCCCTGCTCAGCGGGGAGTCTGCTTCTCCTTCTCCTTCTGACTCTCCCCCCTGCTCATGCTCTCTCTCTCTCTCAAATAAAAATCTTTTAAAATTAAAAAAAATTGGTTTCATGTCCTTTATCAGTTTAAGGGATGCACTTCTATTAGTGTGCATGAACAGCATGCAACCTACCTGCCAAGTTTATTGTTAGCTCACCCAAAGAATAGAATCATCCTGTTATTTTTCTGGTAAATTAATGCTTGGAGCAGCAGGACGGGCAATTTCAGGAGGTTTAATAGATTGCTTAGGATTCTTGGTGGACCCAGGGTTCCCTGGCCTGAACGGAGTTTTGCTGCAAAACCCAGGCTCTGGCACAAAGGGTTGTCCTGGGGCTAGGGCAGAGAGCCGATGAGTCCTGCATTCTAGTCTTACCCAGGGCTTGTCTGCTCCACCTGCAAAGAGAACCTTGATATATGGTGAGATTGCCTCTCTCACCATAGTGTTGTCCTTGAGAATAGAGTACTTTATACCTTAAATGCTACTCTGCACTCCTGGTGGCTGCACTTAAACTAAACAAGGAGAGAACATGCTTGGGTTTCACTTAAAATCATACCCAGGGGTGGCTGGGTGGCTCAGTGTTAAGCTTTGGGTTTGGGTCATGATCCCTGGGTCCTGGGATCCAGCCCCGCATCGGGCTCTCTGCTCAGCTGGGAGCCTGCTTCCTCCTCTCTCTCTGCCTGCCTCTCTGACTATTTGTGATCTCTGTCTGTCAAATAAATAAATAAAATATTTTAAAAAAATTGATGAGAGAGAATGGCACATATGTTTACCATTCTTAAGTGGCAAGCAATACATTCTGTAGTGATTGACTTGTTGCTTGTATTGAGAAGAGACATTTTAATTAAAAAAGGGGGGTTCTTTCCGTGTGCCTACATTTAATAGAATAAGATAACACTGAATCAGAAGAAAAATATTTTAAATGTTGCTTATTCTTGTACTCTTGTACTCTCTTCCTAGTACTACCAGTGTGTTAAGCATATTCGCCTCTTGGGCTCAGAAACCACACAAGACAAATCAGCCCACAGCTTTCTTTTCACACATATGACTGAATTTACTTCTTATTTCAAGCACATTGAGACCTTGTACATGAGGACCTGTGTATGAACAGGGAGTTTGTCCTGTAAATGCTGGTTGGAACTGCTGCCTGGTTCAGCTTTCTTAACTGCCAGTCTTGCAATGGTGAGATACAGATGAAAATCCAAAACTTTTATAGGGTTTTTAGTTATGAAATATATGGTGTTAGATTACTTTCAGATATAAAGTATAGTGATTCAGCAATTCCATACATTTCCCGGTGCTCATTAGCACAAGTGCACTCCTTAATCCCCATCACTTATTTAACCAATACCGCCTCCTGTCTGGTAACCATCAGTTTGTCCCCTATAATTGAAGTCTGTTTCTTGGTAAGTCTCTCTCTCTCTCTGTTTTCCCCCTTTGCTCCTTTGTTTGGTTCTTAAATTTCACATATGAGTGAAATCATGTGGTATTTGTCTTTGTCTGACTTATTTCACTTATTCTAGCTCCATCCATGTTGCTACAAATGGCAAGGTTTAATTTTTTTGGTTGAATAATATTCCATTGTGTGTGTATATATATATATTTATGTGTGTTTAAGTTTGACATTTGTATCAAATCGGTAGATATAAGAATAAATATATATATATATATATCACACATCTTATTTACCCACTCATCATTTGAAGGACGCTTGGGCTGCTTCTATAATTTGGTTGTTTTAAATAATGTTGCTACAAATGTAGGCGCATGTTTCTCTTTGAATTAGTGTTTTTGTATTCTTGGGGTAAATACCCACTAGTGTGACTGCTGGATCATGGGGCAGTTATATTTTTAATTTTGAGGCAATCCTTTATACCATTTTCCACAGTGATGTTGAACATCTTTTCATGCACCTATTTGCCATCTGGTTATCTTCCTTGGAGAAATGTCTGTTTATGTCTTCTGCCCATTTTTAATTGGATTATTTGATTTTCTGGTCTTGAGTTATGTAAATTTCTGTATATTTTTTATAGTAACCCCTTATCAGATATATCGTTTGCGGATATATTCTCCCATTCATTAGGCTGTCTTTTGTTTTGTTGTTTCCTTTGCTGTGCTCTTTATTTTGATATAGTCCTAATAGTTTATTTTTGTTTTTGCTTCTCTTGCCTCAGGAGACATATCTAGAAAAAAGTTGCTATGGTGACTGTCACAAAAATTAATGCCTTTACTGTCTACTAGATGTTTCCAGTTTTTGACTGTTACAAATAAAGCTGCTATGAATATTCATGTGCAAGACTTTGTGTAGAAATATGCTTTCATTTTTTTAGTAAAAGCTTAAGAACAGCGATATGGTAAGTGTATGTTTAGCATTTCAGAAATTACACAACTGTTTCCAAGTATCTATGACCACATATATTCACATCATGTAGTAGTCATGAAACCCTAGTATTGTCAGTCTTTCTAATCTGAGCCATTCTAATAGGTATGTTGTGACATTTTAGTTTTAATGTTGAACATCTTTTCATGTGCTTAATTGCCATCCATTTATCTTATGTGATAAAGAGTCTGTTCTAGTATTTGCCCATTATAATTGTGTTGTTTGCTTACCACATATTGATTTTTAAGGGTTCTTTATATATTCAAATTACAAGCCCTGTGATGGTTACATGTTTAATAGATACTTTTTCCCGTTCTGTGTCTTAATTTTTATTTTTCTAATACTGTCCTTAGTAGAAGAAAGTATTTTATTTTGGATGAAGTCCAGTTCATTGATTTTGTCTATTATGCTTCATATTTGTGGCAACCTATTTTAGATATTTTTACCAAATCCACATTCACTTAAATTTTGTCCTATCTTTCTTCTAAAAATGCTGTAATTTTAGCTCCTACATTTAAGTCTAATGTCAATACTTAATTTTGTGTATGGTGTAAAATAAGGATTGACAATCATTTATTTTAACTTATGGCTCTCCAATTATTACATCACCACCAGTCCCTGATAACACTCTTTTCTCCACTTTCAGAAATTGGCTTGTCACCTCTGCTGACAATCAGTTGACTATATCAATATGGGTGTATTTCTGGATTCTCTTTTCTGCTGAATTGATCTATGTGCCTACCTTTATGTTAATGCCATACTTTTGTCAAAGTTATTGCTTTATATTAAGTCTTGGAAACTAGCAGTGTAAGGCCTTCAGCATGGTTATTCTTTTTCAAAATACTCTTCAATATTGTAAGTTCTGTGCATTTCCATACAAAACATAGAACTAGCTTGTCATTGTTCAGAAACAATTCTTTATAGGTCTCATATTTCTACATGAATTCTGATTAGAGCCATTAACGGCTTTTGTTCCAAACTATGTTTCAATGCTAATTGCATAACAAACTGCCTCAGAAGAAAGTAAAAATAGTATTTCCCTCTGGGACAGAGGGCATATTTATGTGCTATTCTGGAACATAAAGATAGTACTTTCCTCTGAGGACATTTGCTAAATGTTGTATCTATCTATCTATCTATCTATTTATTTATTTACGTACTTACTTATTTTTATTATGTTCAGTTATAAGTTTTTGTTGTAATGTTCAGTGATTCATTAGTTGCCTATAGCACCCAATGCTCAGCCCAACACATGCCCTCCTTAATACCTGTCACTCAGTAGAATATTACACAACCATCAGAAAGGATGAATGCCCACCATTTGCATCGACATGGATGGACCTGGAGAGGATTATGCTAAGTGAAAAAAATCAAGCCAAGAAAGACAATTACATGGTTTCATTCATATGTGGACCATAAGGAATAGAGCTGAATGTCCCTTTTAAAAGTCCCTTTAAAACACTGGAGTTTCCTACATTTTAATGCAAACTCATCGTCTGCATATCATACATCTGCTGTGCTTCTTATCACCAGCAGGGGACTTGGGGACTGAGGGTAACCATTGCAAAGAAGTTCATGTTGCCTCCTGTGACTTGAGTAATAAACCATCTTTTTGTTATATCTGACTCGGGTATCTTGTATCTTCTTCCAGCATGTATAAAGCTGTCAGACAAAATTGTTAGCTTACAAATAGGGTAAAAGCCTAGCCCTTTATAGTTCTTGACACACAGTTGCCAAAAAGGGTATTGTCCAAAGTAAATGCTAATGAAATCTCCAAATACTAACTGTAGTGGATAGACACAACCAATGAATGTTTAGATGTTCTGTTCTCAGAGAGTTACCAGCCAGCCTGGGGATATTGCTCTTATGTGACACTGATGATTTTTTTGATTCATAAGGGAAACCAATATTTGTTAGAGTCTCCTTCATGCTCCTGATAAACACATATACTTGTTCAAACACTATTTCCTTTTCACTGGCTTATATGCTATTTTGGGGCCCAAGAGCCCACAAGAGAGCTTTCTTATTTTTGTTTTCATTTTGTTTTTACACAAAAGCAACCAGTCATGGGGTGCCTGGGTGGCTCAGTAGGTTAAGCATCTAACTCTTGATTTCAGCTCAGGTCATGATCTCAGGGATGTGAGATGGAGCCCCACATTGGGCTCCATGCTCGGTCAGGAGTCTTTCTCTCTCTCTCTCTCTCTCTTTAACTCTCTTTCCCTCTGCCCCTCCCCTGCACACACTCTCTCCCTAAAATAAACAAATAAATCTTTTTTTTTTTTTTAATTAACCAGGCACACCCAACCATTTGTTGCACGTTTTAGGACCTTTTAAAAAATGTCTATATTTACATTTATTTACATATTTAAAAGTTTATATAAAATTGATATAAAATTTATAATAAAAATTGAGAGACAATAGTCATATGCAGCAGCTAGCCATATACAGTGATAAAACAGTTAGTAATGC
Organism: Taxidea taxus jeffersonii; assembly: GCA_003697995.1. NCBI lineage: Eukaryota > Metazoa > Chordata > Mammalia > Carnivora > Mustelidae > Taxidea > Taxidea taxus. The sequence goes on along the minus strand of ML106278.1, from coordinate 10,297 downwards.
TGGTTGTTAGTTGATATATCTTCCAAAAAATACCTTCTGATGAAGGACTACTCCAGATTAGAATTCCAAAATTTCCTCAAAGATGTTATAATACTTGAATTGTAAATAAGATGGTATTCATTTCATTATTTAAATTACTTAGTTACTATACATTTGATTTCATCTTGTAGTACCAGTCAACTGGAGTTGGTACTGTCTGTTTCTCTGTCACATTTCAGAGAACCTTTTTTAAGCATCAAAAGTAAAATTACTATTCCTACTAGTATTACTGCTAATGTAATCACAAAACGGTGCCCTGGATTACCATCTGGGACACAGTTTGCTAAAACAAGTGATGATGTCTGTTTGGATAATGGATCGCTAATGATTTTATTTCCCGTAAGAGATCATTTTCCTTCTTAATATACACTTCATATGAATCAGAGCTATTTTTACACAGTAGTGAAGAAAATTCCATGAGTACTTTATAAGGTCTGTATAACTGTCATGAGACTCCAAGATCTTGCAATGGACTCTAAGGTCTTCAACAGTCCATGTGAAATTTACTGTTGGATATGGAAGAAGCTCAACCACTTACAGAATGAACTTGATATTATCTTTAACGCTTGGGGATTCAATTTCATACTCATCTTCATGTGATGATGTTAGATTAAAAAAGTAAGGTTACCTGATGTGATGTCTAAATGAACCCTATCTACAAAAGGTGGGAAAGTTTTGACCTTGGAATTTTCTTCCCATTCTATGACTTTAACCTTTGCTTTTTTTAAACACATGATTTTTTAAATGGTCACTGGAAGTCAAATTTCAAAGGCAAAAGATAAATTATTATGCTGGATAAATACGGTTTACCATCATTCAATAATTCCCTATCTTGGTCTCTCAATATGTGGAGTTTTCTAGATATTCATTCATATACTTAAGATAATTATCTTACATAGATTCAAATATGAACCAGAACACTAAATTTGTTCTAACAAATGCTTATGTATCCAAAATAAATGTAGATAAACTTGTATTATTTTCACATGTACTTCCACTAGTTTTAAGTCAGTTGCTTCATTTAACATCATTTCTATTCTAATAGCTTTCCCATGATGTCATCTCTATATTTCAGAAATGCTTCAGGAAAAAAAAAAAAGATTTCCTACACTCTGGTGTATTTTTGACATATAATGATCCTGCTTTTTGATAAATAATTGTCTTTGCTTTTTGACAAATACTGGTCCCACTTTTTTGACAAATAGTGGTCCTGAAGATTTTACTTAGGCTTTACAATAACAACAATAAATTTATTTTTTATCTTTATACTTATTTTCATTATGTTCAGTTAGCCAACATATAGTAAACCATCAGTTTTTGATGTAGTGTTCAATGATTCATTAGTTGTGTATAACACCAGTGCTCCTCACAACATCTTTCCTTCTTAAACAACACTAAATTTAAAACACCTACAACGAAGTCAAGTTTTTAGAGAGTTTAGAAGAATTTTATTTAAAAACTGAATGAAAATTTAAGAAGCAAAAATGTTTGCTTCAAACAAACCAATTTATACTAAAAAGTAAATTCTCCAAAACTGGGCTGCCATGATTTGTGATTTAAAAAAATATATATATATTTATTTTTTAATTTCATTTCAGTGTTCCAGAATTCATTGTTTAGGCACCACACCCAGTGCTCCATGCAATATATGCCCTCCATAGTACCCACCACCAAGCTCACCCTGCCTCCCAACCCCCTCCCCTCTAAAACACTCAGATTGTTTCTCAGAGTCCACAGTCTCTCATGGTTCGTCTCCCCCTCAGATTTCTCCCAACTCATTTCTGCTCTCCATCCCCCCATGCCTTCTGTGTTATTCCTTACGCTCCACAAATAAGTGAAACCATATGATAATTGACTCTCTCTGCTTGACTTATTTCACTCAGCATAATCTCTTCCAGTCCCCTCTAGATTAAATACCCAAAATATTAAGTGAAATGGCATAAGAAAGATGCCTTTTGTTCATTGAAGGCAAAGCATAGGGCCTATAAATGTGTGGTCTCTTAAACAAAACTGTCCCCACTACTGATATGGACTACCACATAACACAAAAATCAAAAATATCAGCACATTCACGGAAGTAATATTCCCATCCCAAGGTGATGGATATCTCTCACTTTTGTATTTGTGTAGAAGCCCGGCATTAACTTTACTGTCTCTCCAAAACACTCTGATTTGCATCTAAAAGTGTTCCTAAGAGGAATTCAAATGTTTAATGAAACTCCACTTTGGCCTTAGAAGGTATTCCTGTCAACCTCGTCATGGCTGATAGAATTGTCATAGACTTCCTTCTTGCAGAACCAGGTGGAGCTTGTGCAATTGCTAATATATCCTTTTACACGTGCATTACAAAATGGGCAAAAAAAATGTTGATACAGAAACTTAAGTTATCGTGTCTTACTAAGGTAAATCATAATAGCTGATGGGTTTTGCTCAGCCAGGACCCTCTAGTGTTGGGTATGACTGAAGTTCACGTTGCAGATTGATTCCACTTTGTTGCTTAAGGTCTTGTTAATATTATTAATTTTATGCATGTGATCTCAGCCCCTGTCAGTCAGATTAATCAGACTGCCTATCTAAGCGGCATATTGGTAGTTAAGATGTCCTGTATATATTGGCCCCTATGTTGTTTACTTCTTCACCGCAGGACCATTAGCTCAAATCCTGTCAGCAATGAACTCCAATTTTTACAGATCTAATTGACTTCAATATATCCTAAATAAGCATTTTTTTAGTAATTTAGAGCTTGCCTGCTTTGCATACTCCACAAAACTACAGCCAACATGTGTTATCCATAATTAAGACAAATCCTGGGGCATGAAACATCAGTGTTTGTCTTCAGACCTCTCTGACCCAGAGAATCCAACTCTAGCTGCGGCCATATGATGTAAACATGTAAAACCCTCTATTTCCCTCTCGCGCAAGAGGTGCGTTACCCTCTTTCCCTTCTGGGTGGTAGTGGAAAGATTCCGACATTTGTGTGAAAGATATCTACATACAAAGACGAATATCGTACTCCTAGTAGGATAAACCCTATGATACATCATGACAAAAATACTGAAAGCCAAAGGCAGAGATTCCTACAAACAGCTATACATAAGCAATTCATCATGTACAAGGTATCTTTAATAAAAATAAAAGTGTCAGTGTCTTTTTATTGAGTTATTTATTTGAGAGAATGAGAAGAGCATGGTGGAAGGGCAGAGGGAGATGGAGAGAGAGAATCTCAAGCAGACACCAGGTCAAGTGTGGAGCCAGATCCAGGGCTCCATCTTTTGACCCTTAGATCATGACCTGAGGTGTAATCAGGAGTCAGATGCCTAGCTGACTGAGCCATCCAGGAACCCCCAAAAATGTCAGTGTCTTTTTCAGCATAAAATCTGGTGACCAGAAGTCAGTGGAATGATATATTCAAAATACTGAAGAAAAAAAAATAGCTGTCAACTATATTCAGTAAAACAGTCCTACAAAAGTATTTGAGACAGGTGCCTGGATGTCTCAGTTGGTTGAGCCTTTAACTCTTGGTTTGGGCTGGGGTTGTTATTTCAAGGTCATGTGATCAAGGCCAGCATTTGGCTCTGCTTGAGATTCTCTCCCCTTCACTCTGTCCCTCCCCATGCTCTCCCTCACTGTAAAATAACTAAATAAAAGCTTTTAAAAAAAAACTGTGGGAGAAATAGATACCCCTAAATAACCAAAGCTAGTGCATTTTACTACCACTAAAACTGCTATATAAGAAAGGCTAAAAGGAGGGGGAGGAGCAAGATGGTGGAGGAGTAGGAGACCTAAGTATTGCTGGGTCCCTGCAGTTCAGGAAGATAGTAATTAAGCCATTCTGAATACCTAAAAACTCAACAGGAGATCGAAGAGAAGAAAAGCAGTAATTCTAAGGAACAGAAAAGCAATCAGTTTCTGGAAGGTAGGAAGTGCAAAGTGTATCCAAAGCAAGATATAGGAAGATAGACCATGGGGGGGGGGCTGCCTCCTGGCAAGCTGTAGAGCAGAAGAGCACAAAATCAGAATACTTAGAAATCTGATCCACTGAGGGACGTCACTCTAGAGGTTAATGGGGGGGGGGTGTTGGAGCCCTCACTGAAACAGTGTGGTCTCAGGACCCGCAGGGTCACAAAAAGACCAGGTGTGTCTGAGTGTGGCAGAGTTCCCTGGTATCAGAAAGGAGAAAATAACTGCAAAGACAGGGCTGAGGAGAGGGCTCTCAGCTCCACACTACCTTAAACCAATATCCGAGGCACAGTCAGGCCACTGCACTTTCAGAATGGACCCCACAAATGGCAGATCTGGGAGACCCCCCCCTTCCTCCTCCCAGAGGTGGAGGAGAGTGCTGTAGGAGTCTGCTGGGTTTGGAAACTCCAAATGGGGCCATGCTCCAGAGATAGAAATGCCCACTCACAGGCTAGGTGAACATGGAATGTGGCCAGAGACCAGGGAGATGAGAAGGTTTGACAGCTTTTCTCTGAGGGTACATTGAGGAGTGGGGCCCTGAGCTCTCTGCTCCTATGAGGCGGGATATTGGGAAGCCACCATCTTCATTCCCGTCCTCCAAAGCTGAACGGAAAGCATTCAGGGAACAAAAGCTACTGAGAAGAAAACCGAGAAGATTACTAAGCCTGGCCCCTAGCAAGGGCAATGCAATTTCACCTCGGCAAAGAAATTTGAGAATCACTGCAGCAAGCCCCTCCCCCAAAGATCAACAAGAACATCCAACCAAGATTCAGTTCACTGATCAATGAGAACTGCAAAACTTCAGAGCAATGGGAATAAAACACATAGAATTCATGGCTTATTCCCCTGATTCTTTAGCCTTTCAAAGTTAAATTTATTAAGTTTTATTTTTTTCTTATTCTATTTTTTTAAATTTCTCTCCTACCTATTTTTTTAATTTTAAATTTTTTTTACTTCCTATTCAGTGTTCCAGAACTCATTGTTTATATACCATGCCCAGTGCTCCATACAATACGTGCCCTCCATGATACCCACCACCAGGCTCACCCTACCTCCCACTCCCCGCCCCTCCAGAAAGCTCAGATTGTTTTTCAGAGTCCACCATTGCTAATAGTTCAGCTCCGCCTCCAATTTCCCCAACTCTCTTCTCTTCTCCATGTCCCCATGCCTCCGTGTTATTTCTTATGCTCCACAAATAGTGAAACTGTATGATAATTGACTCTCTCTGCTTGACTTATGTCACTCAGCATAATCTCTTCCAGTCCCGTCCATGTTGATACAAAAGTTGGGTGTTCATCCTTTTAACATGATATGTAGTGGAAGATTTATAGTCATAAATTCTTATTTTTAAAAAAAGAGCTTGATAATTACTGGGCTAAAAGTCCAGAAGATAAATTTGAAAAAGAGCAAACAGTTGGCTTAATTTGTTGTTGATTCTCCAGTTCTTTAATACGTAAAGGCAGCTGGTATATTCTGGATTTTTCAATATTGTTGAGGGAGGCTTGGATGGCTATGTATTTCCCCCTTAAGACCATCTTTGTTGTATCCCATAGGTTTGGGGCCAAAGTGTCTTCATTCTCATTGGTTTCCATGAATTGTTTAAGTTCTTCTTTGATTTCCTGGTTGATCCAAGCATTCTTAAGGAAGATGGTCTTTAGCTCCAGGTGTTTGAATTCCTTCCAAACTTTTTCTTGTGGTTGAGCTCCAGTTTCAAAGCATTGTGATCTGAGAATATGAAGGGAATAATCTCAAACTTTTGGTATCAGATGAGGCCTGATTTGTGACCCAATATGTGGTCTATCCTGGAGAAGGTTTCATGTGTGCTCGAGAAGAATGCATATTCTGTTGTTTTAGGGTGGAATGTTCTATATATATCTATAAGGTCCATCTTATGCAATGTGTCATGCAACGTTCTTTTTTCTTTATTGAATTTCTGCTTGGGTGATCTGTCTATTAGTGTGAGAGTGGCGTCTTTTAAGATTTTTAACTATTTTAATTTATTAATATCTTTTTTAAAAAAATCTTTTTTAAATTTTCAATGTCACAGTCGTATATTACCACTTCATTGTATTCAAACAGATGTTTCCTACACTTATAGGATTTTATTTCTCTAAAATTTTGGGATACAGTTTCTTCTAGCAGATCAAAATATATCCTAAATCTGGTGCAGGCTTTGCTTGAGTCTCCAGCCTGATCACATTCTTTCCTCTTTTTTTTCTTCTTCAACCAACTTCTTATATTATCAATTCATTTTTTAGAACCATTTTTAGTTTTCGTCTTCACAGTCATATTCCATCCCATCAACATGTTTACCCTTAATTTGTATATATATAAGTTTTCCTTTCTTTAAAATTTTGGGAGGCAGTTTCTTCTAACAGACCAAAATACACCCCAAATCAGTGTGTGAGTCTGTTATATTCACCAGACTAATATATAAATATAAATGTAAATATAAGTAATACAAATATAAATACATATATTATTTTCCTCCTTTTTCTTCTCCCACGTTCAAGTCTTTTCCCATCTTGTTAGTGTATTTTTTTCTGGGGTCATTGCTATCTTATAGTATTTTGTTCTTCCATTCATCTATTCTTCTTTTTTAAAGATATTATTTATTTACTTGAGAGAGAGAGAGAGAGAGAGAGCATGAGAGGGGAGAGGTTCAAAGGGAGACACAGACTACCTGCTGAGCAAGGAGTCTGATATGGGATTCCATCTCCGACTCTATGATCATGACATGAGTGGAAGGCAGTTGCTTAACCAACTGAGCCAACCAGGTGCCCCCATTCATCTAATCTTATCTGGATAAAATGACAAGGCAGAAAAACTCAAGTAAAAAAAAAAAAGGCCAAGAGTCAGTACCAATGGCTAGGGAGCTAATAATATGGATATCAGTAAGATGTCAGGACTAGAGTTCAGAATGATGATTATCAAGGTGCTAGCTGGGTTCAGAAAAGGCATGGAAGGTACTAGAGGATCCTTTTCTAAATAAATAAAATCCCTTTCTGGAGACATAAAAGAACAAATATCTAACCAAATTGAAATTTTAAAAAAGCTATTAGTGAGGTACAATCAAAGATGGAGGCTCTTACTGCTAGGATAAATGAGGCAGAAGAGAAAGTTAGTGATACAGAAGACCAAATGATGGAGAATAAAGATGCTGGGAAAAAAAGAGATAAACAACTACTGGACCACAAAGGGGGAAAGTTGAGAGATAAGTGATACCATAAGATGAAACAATATTAGAAAAACATAGGATCCTGGAAGAAAAAGGGGGGGGGGCAGAAGGTATATTGTTGGTGAAGGGAACAAGCATTAAAATCTGGGAAGTGCAGAGAAACCCCCTCTAAATGAATAAAAATAGGTCAACATCCCATCACCTAATAATCAAACTTACAAGTCTCAGTGACAAAGAGAAAATCCTGAAAGCAGCTTGGGACAAGAGGTCTGCAACATACAATGGTAGAAATATTAGATTGGCAGCAGACCTATCCACAGAGACCTGGCAGGCCAGAAAGGACTGGCATGACATATCCAGAGCATTAAATGAGAAAAATATGCAGCCAAGGATAGAATATCCAGCTACACTGTCATTGAAAATAGAAGGAGAGATAAAAATCTTCCAGGACAAACAAAAAGTAAAAGATATGGCAAACACCAAACCAGCCCTACAGAAACATTGAAAGGGGTCCACTAAGGAAAGAGAGAGCCTAAAAGTAATAGACCAGAAAGGAAGAGAAACAATATAAAGTAACAGTCACCATACAAGCAATACAATAGCACTAAATTCATATCTTTCAATAGTTACCCTAAATGTAAATGAGCTAAATGTCCCAATCAGAAGACACATGGTATCAGAATGGATTACAAAAAATAGACCTAACGATATGCTGTCAGCAAGCAACTCATTTTAGACCAAAAAACAACTCCAAATTTAAAGTGAGGAGGTGGAAAACAATTTGCCATGCTAATGGACATCAAAAGAAGGCTGGGGTGGTGATCCTTAAAACAGACAAATTAGATTCTAAGCCAAAGACTATAATAAGAGATGAGGAAGGACACCTTATCATACTTAAAGGGTCTGTCCAACAAGAATATCTAAAAATTTTAAATATCTATGTCCCTGACATGGGAGCAATAGGTTATATAAGTCAATTAATAACAAAATCAAAGAAACACATTGACAATAATACAAAAATAGTAAGGGTCTTCAAGACCCCCCTCGCTGAAATGCAGAGATCATCTAAGCAAAAGATTGAAAACAAAATAAAGGTTTTAAATGACATGCTGGACCAGATGGACATCACAGATGTACTTAGAACCATCCATCCCAAAGCAACAGAATACACATTCTTCTCTGGTGAGCATGCAACATTCTCCAGAAGAGGTCACATCCTGGGTCACAACTCAGCTCTCAACCAGTACCAAAAGACTGTGATCATTTCCTGCATATTTTCAGACTACAATACTTTGAAACTAGAACTCAACGAGAAGAACAAAGCTGGGAAGATCTCAAATACACGGAGGTTATGGGACATCAAGCTAAAGAATTAATGGGTCAACCAGGAAACTAAAGAAGAACTGAAAAAAATCATGGAAACAAATGAAAATGAAAACACAACTGTTCAAAATCTTTAGACACAGCAAAGAAGGTCCTGAGAAGAAAGTATATACCAATACAAACCTTTCTCAAGAAACAAGAAAGGTCTCAAGTACACAACCTAACCCTACACCTAAAGGAGCTGGAGAAAGAATAGAAAATAAGGCCAATACCCAGCAGGAGAAGAGAAATAATAAAGATCAGAGCAGAAATCAATGAAATACCCAGTAGTGCAGATAAGAATCCGCTGTTCTCTTTGTTAAGTGAAATTGGTGTTGGCTGGATTTCTTGTTGATCTTCTGGGGGAGGGGCCTGTTGTACTGATTTTCAAATGTCTCTGCCCCAGGCAGAATTGCACCGCCCTTACGAGGGGCCGGGCTAAATAATCCTCTCAGGTTCGCTTTTGGGAGCTTTTGTTCCCTGAACGCTTTCCGTAGAGTTCTGGAGGATGGGAATGAAAATGGCGGCCTCCCAATGTCCAGCTTGGAGGAGCCGATAGCTCGGGGCCCCAGTCTTCAGTATGCCTTCAGAGAAAAGCGCTTAATCACTCCCGTCTCCCCAGCCTCCAGCCGCGCTTGGATAAAATTGTGCGTAATCAGTCCCATCTCACTGGCTTCTGACTGTGCTCTCAGGTCACCCAGCCTGTGACCAAGAGTCTCTGTCTCTGGCTGAGTCCCACCTGGAGTCTCCGAACCCCATAGATCCCCGAGCTCTCCCAGGTCGGAGTCTCCGCAGATCTTGTGATGACCCCTTGCACAGAGCACTGGCCCGTGTCACAGACCATGGCTCTAGGAAACCCCGAGTTGAAAGCTCACTCCTCGGCTCTGTCTCCGCAGCTGGCTTCCCCGCTCTAATACCTGGATTGAACTAGAGCGTATTATGCTTAGCAAAATAAGTCAACTGGAGAAAGACAACTATCACATGATCTCCCTGATATGAGGAAGTGGAGATGCAATGGGGGTGGGGGTTAAGGTGGTAGGAAAAGAAAAAATGAAACAAGATGGGATCGGGAGGGAGACAAGCCAAAAGAGACTCTTAATGTCATAAAACAAACTGAGGGGGGTGTGGGGAGAGAGGGTTTGGGAGAGGGTGGTGGGGTTACATTATATGTTTAAATAAAAAAGTTTAAAGAAAAACAAACAAACAAAAAGAAATCAATGAAATAGAAACCAAAAGAACAGTAAAACAAAACAATGAAACTAGGAGCTGGTTCTTTGAAAGAATTAATAAGATTAATAAGGCCCTGGACAGAATTATCCAAAATAAAAGAGAAAGGACCCAAATTAATGAACTCATCAATGGAAAAGGAGAGATCACAACTGACACCAAAGAAATACGAATAGTCATAATAAGATTATATTATGAGCTACTATACCCCAGCAAATTTGAACATCTGGAAGAAATGGAGTCTCTCCTTGAGTCATCAAATTCTACCAAACTGAACCAGAAAGATATAGAAAACCTAAATATAACCATAACCAGTCAGGAGATTTAAGCAGTCACCAAAAATCTCCCAAGAAACAAGAGCCCAAGGCGAGATGGCTTCCCAGGGGAATTCTACTAATCATTTAAAGAATAATTAATACCTATTCTCCTGAAACTATTCCAAATAATCGAAATGGAAGGAAAATTTGCAATCTCATATTATGAGGCCAGCATAACCTTGATCCCAAAACCAGACAAAGACCCCATCAAAAA
>RCUC01148798.1:0-52733 GCA_003697995.1 Taxidea taxus jeffersonii | reverse complement strand
CCAATTTCATTTTTCTGCATGTGGTTGTCCAATTTTCCCAACACCATTTGTTGAAGAGGCGGTCTTTTTTCCATGGATATTCTTTCCTGCTTTGTCGAAGTTGAGGGTCTATTTCTGGCTCTCTATTCTGTTCCATTGATCTATGTGTCTGTTTTTGTGCCAGTACCATACTGTCTTGATGATGACAGCTTTGTAATAGAGCTTGAAGTCTGGAATTGTGATGCCACCAACTTTGGTTTTCTTTTTCAATATTCCTTTGGCTATTCAAGGTCTTTTCTGGTTCCATATAAATTTTAGGATTATTTGTTCCATTTCTTTGAAAAAATTGGATGGGATTTTGATAGGCATTGCTTTAAATGTGTAGATAGCTTTAGGTAGCATAGACATTTTCACAATATTTATTCTTCCAATCCATGAGCATGGAACATTTTTCCATTTCTTTGTGTCTTCCTCAATTTCTTTCATGAGTGCTTTATAGTTCTCTGAGTATAGATTCTTTGCCTCTTTGGTTAGGTTTATTCCTAGGTATCTTATGGTTTTGGGTGTAATTGTAAATGGGATTGACTCCTTAATTTCTCTTTCTTCTGTCTTGTTGTTGGTGTAAAGAAATGCAACTGATTTCTGTGCATTGATTTTATATCCTGACACTTTACTGAATTCCTGTACAAGCTCTAGCAGTTTTGGAGTGGAGCCTTTTGGGTTTTCCACATATAGTATCATATCATCTGCAAAGAGCGATAGTTTGACTTCTTCTTTGCTGATTTGGATGTCTTTAATTTCTTTTTGTTGTCTGATTGCTGAGGCTAGGAATTCTAGTACTGTGTTGAATAGTAGTGGTGATAACGGACATCCCTGCCATGTTCCTGAACTTAACGGAAAAGCTCTCAGTTTTTCTCCATTGAGAATGATACTTGCCATGGGTTTTTCATAGATGGCTTTGGTAATATTGAGGTATGTGCCTTCTATCCCTACACTTTGAAGAGTTTTGATTAGGAAGGGATGTTATACTTTGTCAAATGCTTTTCCAGCATCTATTGAGAGTATCATATGGTTCTTGTTCTTTCTTTTGTTAATGTATTGTATCACATTGATTGATTTGTGGATGTTGAACCAACCCTGCTGTCCTGGAATAAATCCCACTTGGTCGTGGTGAATAATCCTTTTAATGTACTGTTGGATCCTATTGGCTAGTATTTTGGTGAGAATTTTCGCATCTGTGTTCATCAAGGATATTGGTCTGTAGTTCTCTTTTTTGATGAGATCCTTGTCTGGTTTGGGGATCAAGGTGATGCTGGCCTCATAAAATGAGTTTGGAAGTTTTCCTTCCATTTCTATTTTTTGGAACAGTTTCAGGAGAATAGGAATTAATTCTTCTTTAAATGTTTGGTAGAATTCCCCTGGAAAGCCATCTGGCCCTGGGCTTTTGTTTGTTTGGAGATTTTTGATGACTGTTTCAATCTCCTTACTGGTTATGGGCCTATTCAGGTTTTCTATTTCTTCCTGGTTCAGTTTTGGCAGTTTATATGTCTCTAGGAAAGCATCCATTTCTTCCAGATTGTCAAATTTGTTGGCATAGAGTTGCTCATAATATGTTCTTATGATTGTTTGTATTTCTTTGGTGTTGGTTGTGATCTCTCCTCTTTCATTCATGATTTTATTTATTTGGGTCCTCTCTCTTTTCTTTTGGATAAGTCTGGCCAGGGGTTTATCAATCTTATTAATTCTTTCAAAGAACCAGCTCCTAGTTTCATTGGTTTGTTCTATTGTTTTTTTGTTTGTTTGTTTGTTTCTATTTCATTGATTTCTGCTTTGATCTTTATTATTTCTCTTCTCCTGCTGGGTGTAGGCTTTCTTTGTTGTTCTTTCTCAAGCTCCTTTAGGTGTAGGGTTAGGTTGTGTATTTGAGACCTTTCCCGTTTCTTGAGATAGGCTTGTATCGCTATATATTTTCCTCTCAGGACTGCCTTTGCTGTGTCCCACATATTTTGGACCGTTGTGTTTTCATTATCATTTGTTTCCATGGTTTTTTTCAATTCTTCTTTAATTTCCTGGTTGACCCATTCATTCTTTAGAAGGATGCTGTTGAGTCTCCATGTATTTGTGCTCTTCCCAAATTTCCTCTTGTGATTGAGTTCTAGCTTCAGAGCATTATGGTCTGAAAATATGCAGGGAATGATCCCAATCTTTTGATACCTGTTGAGACCTGATTTATGACCCAGGATGTGATCTATTCTGGAGAATGTTCCATGGGCACTAGAGAAGAATGAGTATTCTGTTGCTTTGAGATGGAATGTTCTGAATATATCTGTGATGCCCATCTGCTCCAGTGTGTCATTTAAGACCTTTATTTCCTTGTTGATCTTTTGCTTGGATGATCTGTCCATTTCAGTGAGGGGTGTGTTAAAGTCTCCTACTATTATTGTATCCTTGTCCATGTGTTTCTTTGATTTTGTTATTAATTGGTTTATATAGTTGGCTGCTCCCATGTTAGGGGCATAGATATTTAAAATTGTTAGATCTTCTTGTTGGACAGACCCTTTGAGTATGATATAGTGTCCTTCCTCATCTCTTATTCTAGTCTTTGGCTTAAAATCTAATTGATCTGATATAAGGATTGCCACCCCAGCTTTCTTCTGATGTCCATTAGCATGGTAAATTGTTTTCCACCCCTTCACTTTCAATCTGGAGGTATCTTCAGGTCTAAAATGAGTTTCTTGTAGGCAGCATATGGATGGGTTTTGTTTTTTTATCCATTCTGAAACCCTGTGTCTTTTGATTGGGGCATTTAGCCCATTTGTGTTCAGGGTAACTATTGAGAGATATGAATTTAGTGCCATTGTATTGCCTATATGGTGATTGTTACTGTATATTGTCTCTGTTCCTTTCTGATAATACTTTTAGGGTCTCTCTTTGCTTAGAGGACCCCTTTCAATATTTCCTGTAGAACTGGTTTGGTGTTTACAAATTCTTTCAGTTTTTGTTTGTCCTGGAAGCTTTTAATCTCTCCTTCTATTTTTAATGATCACCTAGCTGGATAAAGTATTCTTGGCTGCATGTTTTTCTTGCTTAGTGCTCTGAATATATCATGCCAGTTCTTTCTGGCCTGCCAGGACTCTGGATAAGTCTGCTGCCAATCTAATATTTTTACCATTGTATGTTACAGACTTCTTGTCCCGTGCTGCTTTCAGGATTTCTCTTTGTCGCTAAGACTTGTAAATTTTACTGTTAGATGGCGGGGTGTGGACCAATTCCTATTAATTTTGAGGGGTGTTCTCTGCACCTCCTGGATTTTGATGCTTGTTCCCCTTGCTATATTAGGGAAATTCTCTACGATAATCCTCTCCAGTATACCTTCTGATCCTCTCTCTCTTTCTTCTTCTTCTGGAATCCCAATTATTCTAATGTTGTTTCATCTTATGGTTTCACTTATCTCTCAAAATCTCCCCTCGTGATCCAGTAGTTGTTTGTCTCTCTTTTGCTCAGCTTCTTTATTCTCTGTCATTTGGTCTTCTATATCACTAATTCTTTCTTCTGCCTCATTTATCCTAGCAGTAAGAACCTCCATTTTTTATTGTACCTCATTAATAGCTTTTTTATTTCAATTTGGTTAGATTTTAGTTCTTATATTTCTCCAGAGAGGGCTTTTATTTCTCTGGACAGGGTTTCTCTAATATCTTCCATGCCTTTTTCAAGCCCGGCTAGAACCTTGAGAATTGTCATCCTGAATTCCAGATATGACATATTACCAATGTCTGTATTGATTAGGTCTCTAGCCTTTGGTACTGTCTCCTGTTCTTTTTTTGTGGAGAGTTTTTCCACCTTGTCATTTTGTCCACATAAGAATATATGAAGGAGCAAATTTAATACTAAAAGGGTGGCAAAGACCCCAGGAAGATGTGCTTTAACCAAATCAGAAGAGACCCCAAATCGTGGGGGGGGGATGGGGGTAAAAAGAAGATCAGAAAAGAGAAAAAAAAATTCAAAAAAAGAGAATACAAGTAAAGAAAAAATATATAAAAAAAGAAAAAATATATATACATGTATTAGACTGGTGACTAGAACAGGGTCACCCACTTGATTTTGGGAGTATTTTGGTCTCTTAGAAGAAACTACCTCCCAACATTTTAAAGAATGAAAAACATATATAAGGGTAAACACAATGAAGGGATGAAATATGACTATAAAATGAAAAAAAAATATTTTTCTAACAAAGTAGTTGATAAGGTAAGTTGGTAGGGAGAGTAAAAAAAAAGAAAAAAAAAAGAAAGTGGAGGGAACTTCCTTGGGCTGGAGACTAGATCAAGCCTGGTATTAGATTTGGGGTGTATTTTGACCTATTAGAAGAAGTTGTACCGCAAAATTTTTAGAAGAAAAAAAAACCCTATGTGTATACAAAGAATAAAGTTAGATACAGTGAAGGATAAAATATGACTATAATAATAAAGGCTCAAAAAAGATTTTTTTAAAAGAAAGTTATTAAGATAAACTAGTTTAAAAAGTTAAAAGAGGAAAGGGTAAAAGTTAAAATAATTAGCATAAGAGAAAAAAAAGTTTTAAAAAGTTAATTAACTTTTCAAGATTAAAGATTCATGGGGAGAAAGCCAAGAATTCCATGCTTTGCTTTCTCCTCCTCTGGAATTCTGCTGTTCTCCTTGTTACGTGAACTTGGTCTTGGCTGGATTTCTTGTTGATCTTCTGGGGGAAGGGCCTGTTGTAGTGATTTTCAAGTGTCTCTGCCCCAGGCAGAATTGCACTGCCTTTACCAGGGGCCGTGCTAGGGCTAAGTAATCCTCTCAGGTTCGCTTTTGGGGGGTTTTGTTCCCTGAATGCTTTCCATAGAGTTCCAGAGGACAGGAATGAAAATGGTGGCCTCCCAATCTCCAGCCCCGAGGAGCCGAGAGCTAGGGGCCACACTCTTCAGTGCACCTTCAGAGAAAAGTGTTTAATTACTCCCGTCTCCCTGGCCTCGGGCTGTGCTCCGAGGTCACCCAGCCTGTGACCAAGCATCTCTGTCTCTGGCACAGAGTCCCACCTGGAGTCTCTGAACTCCACAGATCCCTGGGCTCTCCCAGGTCGGAGTCTCCCTGGATCTTGTGGGGACCCCATGCACAGAGCACTGGCCCGTGTCCCAGATTATGGTTCTAGGTAACCCTGAGTTGAGAGTTCACTCCTCGGCTCTGTCTCTGCAGCTGGCTTCCCCGCTCTAATACCTGTGAGTTCTGCAACACTCAGACACCCCCGATCCTTCTCTGACTCCATGGGACATGAGTCCACGCTGTCCCCGCAAGGTCTTCACCCCAGTTTAGCCTCTGGAGCGATGTCCCTCTGTGGGGCAGCAGACTTTTAAAAGTCCTAATTTTGTGCTCCATTGTTCCGCTGATTTCAGGGAGCCGGCCCCTCCCCCTGGGGTCTATCTTCCTGTCGCGTTGGATTCACTTCACCGCTGGTCCTACCTTTTAGAAAGTGGTCGATTTTCTGTTTCTAGAATTGTTGTTTTTCTTCTCTTTGATCTCCTGTTGGATTCGTACGTGTTCAGAATGGTTTGAATAGGCTATTTAGCTGATCTCCTGCTGCCTGATGTCATCTCAGCCTGCTACTTCTCCGCCATCTTGAGTTGTATGATTTCTTTATATATTTTGGATACTAACCCCTTATCAAATATATCATTTACAAATATCTTCTCCCATTCAGCAGGATGCTTTTTAGTTTTGTTGATTGTGTCCTTTGCTGTGCCTTATTTTCATGCAGTCCCAATAATTTTATTTTTGCTTCCGTTTCCCTTGCCTAAGGAGACATATCTAGGAAAATATTGCTATGGTTCCTGTCAAAATTACTGCCTGTACCCTGTTCTAGGATATTTATGGTTTTGGGTCTCACATTTAGGCCTTTAATCCATTTCAGGTTTATTTTTGTATATGGTGTAATAAAGTGGCCCAGATTCAATCTGTTGTGTGTAGCTGTCTGGTTTCCCCAACATCAGTTGTTGAAGAGACTGTATTTTTCCTATTTCATATCCTGGCCTCCTTTGTCAAAGGTTAAATGACCATATAATCATGGGTTTATTTCTCAGCTCCCTATTCTTTTCTACTGGTCTATGTGTCTATGTTTGTGCAATTACCATACTTTTTGGGTTACTATAGCTTTGCAGTATACCTTGAAATCTGGTATTGTGATACTTCCAGTTGTGTTCTTTTTCAAGATTGCTTTGGTTAATCAGGGTCTTTTGTGGTTCCATAAAAATTGTAGGATTATTTGTTCTATTTCTTTGAAAAATGTTGTTGGTAATTTAATGGGGATTGCATTAAATCTGTAGATTACTTTAGGTAGGAAGGACATTTCCACAATAATTGTTTTTTAATCCATGAGTATAGAATATCTTTTCATTTGTTTGTGTTATCTCTAGTTTCTTTCATCAGTGCTTTATAGTTTTCTGAGTATAGGTCTTTATCTCCTTGATTAAGTTTATTTCTAGGTACTTTATTATTTTTGGTGCAACTATAAATGGAATTGTATTCTCAATTTCTCTTTTTGTTACTTCATTATTAGTGTATAGAAATGCAACAGATTTTTGTATATTGATATTTTATCTTGCAATCTTGTTGAATTCATTTATCTATATCTATATCTATATACATCTATATATATGCCTATATATATGCCTATATATATATATATAGATATCTATATATATTGGTGAAGTCCATATAAAGACTTCACATATATATATATATAT
Organism: Taxidea taxus jeffersonii; assembly: GCA_003697995.1. Taxonomy (NCBI): domain Eukaryota; kingdom Metazoa; phylum Chordata; class Mammalia; order Carnivora; family Mustelidae; genus Taxidea; species Taxidea taxus. The sequence continues at coordinate 46,000 of RCUC01148798.1, read as the reverse complement.
ATGTGAAGTCTTTACAGTTTTCTTTGTATATTATCATGTCTTCAGCAAATAGTGGAAGTTTTTTTTTTCTTTCCTTACCAATTGAAATAACTTTGATTTCCTTTTCTTCTCTGGTTGCTATGGCTATGGCTTCTACTACTATACTGAATAAAAGTGGTGAGAATGGACATCCCTGTCTTACTCCTGGTCTTGGAGTAAAAAATTGTTTTTCACCATTTAGTGTGGTGTGTGCTGTGGGTTTTTCATATGTGTTTTCATATGTTCCCTCTAAGCCTACTTTGTTGAAGGTTTTTATCATGAATGGATGCTCTACTTTGTCAAATGCTTTTTCTGCATCCATTGAAATGACCATATGGTTTTTGTCCTTTCTCTTGTTGATGTGATGTATCACATTGAATGATAAGTGAATATTGAACCACGCTTGCATCCCAGAAGTAAATCCCACTTGATCATGGTAAGTGATTCTTTAAATGTATTGTTGGATTCATTGGCTAATATTTTAATAAGGATTTTTACATCTATGTTTATCAGAGATATTGGCCTGTAGTTCTCCTTTTTGTAGTGTCTTTCTCTGGTTTTGTTATCAGGGTAAAGCTGGTCTCATAGAATAAATTTGGAAAATTTTCTTCCTCTTCTTTCTTTAGGATAGTTAGAACTATGGGTTTTATTCTTCTTTAAATGTTTGGTAGAATTCACTTGTGAAGCCATCTGGTCCTGGACTTTTGTTTGTTGGAAGCTTTTTGAGTACTGAATCAATTTCATTGTTGATTATCTGTCTATTCAAAATTTTTATTTCTTTCTGATTTGGCTTTAAGATATGTGCTTCTAGGAATTATCTATTTCTTCTTAGTTGTCAAACTTGTTGGCATATGATTTTTCATAATATTCTCATAATCCTTTGTATATCTGTGGTGTTTGATGTTATTTCTCCTCTTTTATTTCTGCTTTTATTTATTTGAGTTGATCTTTTCAGATAACCAGCTCCTGGCTTCATTGATTTATCCTATCAGTTTTTAAGTTTTTAATATCATTTATTTCTGTTCCAATTTTTATTATTTCCTACTTTATGCTGATTTGGGGTTTCATCTGTTCTTTTTCTAGCTCTAGGTATAAGATTAGGTTGTTTATTTTAGATTTTTCTTGCTTCTTGACGTGTGTACTACTATAAAGTTCTCTCTTAGAGCAGCTTTTGCTGCATCTCAAAGATTTTGGACCATTGTGTTTTCATTTTCTTTCATTTGTCTCCACATTTTTTTTATTTCCTCTTTGATTTCTTAGTTGATCTATTTATTGCTTAATAGTATGTTTATTAATTTCCATATATTTGTGTTCTTTCCAGATTTTTTTCTTGTGGTTAATTTCTAGTTTCACAGCATTGTGGTTGGAAAAGACTTTGTATAACTTCAAATTTTTGAATGGAATGTACCATATAAAGGTTTTGGAGAGTAGTATTTCCAGTAAAGGAAATAGTCAAGTACAGGAAACCTGAATCAGAAAAGAGTCTGGCTAATTAGAGAAACAATAACAAGATCAAAATAGCTAGACTGCAGTAAATGAGGGGGAAAAGAAAAGAGGGTAAGGCCATATTATATAGTAGTTGGTTAGCTAGAATAAAGTTAGGATTTTATTTTGAGTGTGATGGGAATCTACTGTAGGGTATTGAAGAGGATAATGATATGATTTATATGTTCAAAAGAGCTCTCTGGCTGTATGTTTGATAATTTTCACTGGGACAGAAGAATAACTCAAGGACAAATAAATTCCTAATTAAAACATGGGCAATGTATTTGAATAGACATTTACCAAAATATGGCATAAAATTGTCTAATAAGTACTTGAAAATGTGCCCCAAACCACTAATCATCAGGGAAATGCAAATCAAAATCACAAAGTGATATCACTTTATATCTGTCAGAAGAGCTATTATCAAAAAGAAGCCAAAGGATAGCAAATGTTGGCAAGCCTGTATAGAGAAGGGAACCTTTGTAGACTGTGTTAAGAATGTAAACTGGTACCATAGAAAACAGTACAGAGTTTCCTCAAAAAATTAAAAATAGAACTACCTATGATCCAAAAATCCTACTTCTCTGTATATATCCAAAGAAATAAAATCTTGATCTCACAGAAAGACCTGCACGTGCATGCTCACTGCAGCATTATTCACAATAGCCAGTGTATGGAAACAATGTAGATGTCTAGAAATGGTTGAAAATATGTGATGCACAAACACACATACACATATGTACAAAATATGTATACAATACATATATTTCAGTAATTAGCATAAGTAGCTTTCTGTATAATCCTTTTAGAAGATCAATTTGTATCTTTTTCATATATTTTTTTATTTCAATATCTCCTTTATATCTGCATATTTGTAGGATCAGATAAAATCTCTTCTTTTTACCAATACAAATCCTGCATACCTCCCAATGATTCAAAAGTTCTAAGCTTTCTGCCTCATAGATCTCCTTTCCTATTCTTTCCTTCAGAGAACAGGATTTGAATACATCTGAAAAAAAAAAGACATAATAACTTAAGGAATATTTGAGAAATAACTGAATAGTCCATTATTTAATTAAAAAATATTCCAAACTATAAAATATTAATGTCTTTCTTTTTAAATACATCACTTTAAAATATAGTCAATTTTGTTTTTTAAGCTATTCTCAATTTGTAAATTCACAACACTTGGAAGCTATGTTAAGTCATTTATATTTAAGAATGTTCTTTGTCAGATTAATGATAACTAATTATTGTTAATTATCCACATTCTTTCCCAAAACTCCTTTTATGACCGTTGGAACATATTGATAAATTGATGCCTATCACTAGGATCAAACTTTAGGTACAAACACAATGAAGTGTTTGTTTGTTAAAGGTTTAGTTTTGAACTGCTTAGTTTGATTACACCTGTTATAAATAAATGTGGCAGAAAACTCAATAGATACTGTATAAACTGTTTTCCACACATGGTTATTTCTAGGAATGGACAAGAAGCTATATTCTTTTTAGCACTGATTATATGAAAGTCAATGTTTATTCACTTAATGGTCAAAAATGTTTCTTGAACACCTATTCTGGGTTGAACACTGTTGTCTTTTGAAATACATCATGAAGAAGTCAGATTCAACTATTTTCCTTGTTACTAACACACTTAATCTTCTAGCAATCCCATGTGATATATAAGGTGGTGGTTTTCACAAACATATTAAGTAACCAACCTAAATCCTCATGGCTTAAGCCAAATAAACACTGTTTAATTTCACAAGTTTCCAAATCAGTTGTGGATATGATGATGTGTATTGGTCTTAGCTGGGTGGCTCTGTTTCCAGTTACAGGTTGATTGGCCATGGCTCTAGGCCATGGTTTAAATTCAGGTCTAAGTTTTTGTTCTTGCAATAGACCAATGTCCTGCTCTTTTCACAGTAGATTACAAGTGTGCAGAACACATTTTATGATCCTTCTGTGTCACATACAACATACTGTTGGCCAAAGCAAACCATGAAGACAAGTCTAAAGGCAATAAACACTAATTCAGAACAAGAATCTGGATGTATTAAAGGATTGAGAAGATTTTGGAAAGAGAACTCAATCTACCAGAATGGTAGGTACAAATTTATTATCATTTTAAAGTAAGGTATAGAGATACTATTGATTGTTCCAAAGTCACACTGCTATAAAGTGCATAGCAGACACCCAGCCTTGTCTCTTCCCAGAGATTAATCTTAACCAAGAATTTGCTGTTTTTGATTCCTTCTCTATAGGATGACGTTTATTATAAATTATTAAATTAATTGCTAAGCTATTTGTTATGTTGTACTCACAAGTTTAGTCCAGGAGACTGGCTCTGTTTCTCTCTGGACTCCCTCTCTTAGTCTTTGTCTAGATGCTTCTCACTGTAACCCCCCACCCCCCACTTGTGTTTGTGTGTGTGTGTGTGTGTGTATGAATATTTTTGAAAAAAGTTATAGAATCTAACAACATTATCTATTAACAATGAGCAAGTAAACTTGCTATAATAGAAAAGCTTGAAATTTGAAATCAAAATCAAAGATGGGTTTGAGTCCTGGTTTGGCTGCTTCACAGGCATATGATCTTCAGCAATTTGTCCCTCTGACTGTTGGGTTTATTTGTTATTAACTAAGATAATTATCTGAAATGTTTAAGATTAAGCAAAAATATTATTTGATGTCCGAGGTTTATAGTTAAAAGTTTGTAGTTCCTGATTCAATTTCCATCCCCTTCCCACTTCCAAGTAATAAATTAAGTTGGTCTTAGGCACATATCATCTGAGGGAGAAACATTACAATTTAGAGGAATTATGTAATAGATATATAGAGGTTATTTAATTATAAGATCTGTGGTATCAACAAGTAGTTCCTGTTATCAAACATAATTTTATGTGTCTTAGACATTAAGGTACCATTTTTCATTTTGTGAAACTATTCAAATTACAAAAATGTTTTGTTTATATTTTTCCCACAAATGCATCTGCAAGTTTAATGAAATATTGCTTAATTTTGGAATTTAGCAAATAAGCTCTCTGTGCTAATGATCAGCAAATTTGAAATTCATGTTTAGTGGATATAAGAAAATTTCTCTTCCCTACAAATTTCACTGATTTCACTTATCTTTTAAATTCCTTAAACATAAATTATCAGAGTTCAAAAGAACAATAAAAAATTAAATGCACACAAACTTATAAACAATCATAAATCTTAACATCTATATTACCATGATAATAGCCTACTATTTACTTTTCCAATTCCTGTAAAAAGTAACGTGAAAGATTCATAATTTAAAAATAAAAGATAAAAATGTAGAGTTTTCAGAAGGACAATTGCTACTGGTCAATTAGTATTTTGCTTTATTAATTTAAAAAAATATTTGTAAGTGTTTCTGTATCAGGAAGCCCCCTTGCATATTTAGATGATGTCTACAGGGTATGGAAATTTGGGGGGAGTGTATCATTTAATATTCTTCATGTACTTTCAGATAGTACTACATGTTAAATATTTCTATGATGTTAAATATTTCCTGTCAGTTAAAGTGGCAAAAACCAAAATGGTTAATTCTGATTAGCCTTGTTGTATATCTTTTATTCAATGGTCCTTTAAGGGGGATTAAATTTTCCTTCTATGTATGTTGAAGTTTAAGACCAAAAAAAAAAAAAAAAAAAAGAGAAGATTAACAGTGGATGTTAATAAGAGCCATTTAAAAGAGTTAAAAAAAAAAATCTTCCTGAGAAAACCCAAAATTATAAATAAACAATCTCTTAATGACAATGTCAAGTGGAAAGCACAGTGTTCTCTCCCCATTTGAGAATTTTTAAGATGTGAATAACTTGGGTGGGTACTGAACCTTTGATTTAAAATAAATGAAATAAATTTATGAATAGCATGAAAAATATTATGCTAATCAATTTTAAATCTTAGATGAAATTAATCATTCTCCATAAAAGTAAAATTTTCACCTTCACTTTAGAGATAACTGAATAGATAATAAATATTAAAGATATTTAATTGTCATCCAAAACCTTCTCACACACATAAAAGCAGCAGGTCCACATGGTCTTATAGATATATATTACTAAACTATAAAGGTATAAATAATATCTCTTCTACACACTTTTTTAAAGAAAATATAAAATGAAAGAACAGTTCATTCAATGTTGAGGCTTGTGTAACAGATTAAAACCACACACAGTCTTTATGAGGAAGAAAAATTGAGTGATCTCACTTATAATTATAAACACAAGTATTATCTGAGCAAATGTTGCCAGGAAATAAATAGGAAATAAAATCCAGTGTGTGTGTGTGTGTGTGTGTGCACGTGTGTGTGTGTGTGTGTAAGTATGTTATGTCCAAAGGGTTTATTCCTGAAATAAAAAGATGACTTAACATTAGGAAATCTATTGGTAGAATTTATTATGTAATTGAATTATATATGTTATTAATTAATTATTAGGAAAAATCACATAGCCTTTCAAATAGATACAGAAATTGTACTTTGACAGAGTAAAAAGGATGTCTTTAACCTAATGGAGTACTACAAAATCCATGCACATAGTATGTCTTTTCATTTATTTGCATCTTTAATTTCTTTCATCAGTGTTTTACAGTTTTCAACATACAGGTCTCTTACCTCCTTGGCTAACTTTCTTAAATATTTCATTATTTTTGATATTATTATAAGTGAAATTGTTTTCTTAATTTCTTTTTCAGATAGTTTGGTGTTAATGTATAGAAACAGCTGATTTTTATGTGTTAATTTTTGTATACTAAAACTACTGAATTTATTTATTTTAACAGTTTGGTGTGTGTATGTGTGTGTGTGTGTTTTAAGAGGGTTAGTCTTTAGAATTATCTATGTATAAGACTGTGTCATCTGCAAACAGTTAATTTTACTCCTTCCTTTCCAATTTAGATAGCTTTTCTTTTTCTTTCTTGATTTTTCTGGCTACAACTGGTAATATGTTGAAGAGGAGTGATGAGAGTGGAAATTTTTGTCTTGTTTCTGATACAAGGGCAAAAGTTCCTAGTTTTTAACCATTGAGTTTGATGTCAATGGTGAGCTTCTCATTTATGACCTGTATTATGTTGGTAAAATATTTTTTATAATTTGTTAAGAGTTGCCATGAAAAACTGCTGAATTTTCTCAATTTCTTTACATCTATTAAGATGATCAGAGTTGGGGGGGTCACGTGGGTGGTTCAGTGGGTTGGGCGTTTGGCTCTTGGTTTAGGCTGAGGTCATGATCTCATGCTCCATGGAATTGAGCCTCACCTTGGGCTCTGTGCTCCGCAGGAGTCTGCTTGAACATTCTCTCCTCTTGCCCCTCTCCCTATTGCTCGCTCTCTGTCTCTCAAAATAAATAAATATTTTAAAATAAAGATGGTCATGAGATTTTTATCTTTCAGTCTCTTTTTTTTAAAGATTTTATTTATTTAGTTGACAGAGATCACAAGTAGGCAGAGAGGCAGGCAGAGAGAGAAAGGAAGGGAAGCAGGCTCCCTGCTGAGCAGAGAGCCGGATGCGGGGCTCGATCCCAGGATCTTGGGATCATGACCTGAGCTGAAGGTAGCGGCTTTAACCCACTGAGCCACCCAGGTGCCCCCTCTTTCAGTCTCTTAATAAAGTGTATCATTTTAATTGATTTTCCTATGTTGAACCATCTCTTCATCCCAGGATAAATTCTGCTTAATTGTGGTATATGATCTTTTTAATGTGCTGAAGAATTCAGCTTGCTAGTATTTTGTTGAATTTTTGCATCTATATTCATCAGAAATTTCTTTTTCTTTTGTAGTTTTCTTGTGATACTTCTGTCTGGCTTTGGTATCAGAATAATGCTGGCTTCAAGAATGATGCTTGAAGTATTTCTTCTTCAATATTTTGGAAAAGTTTAAGAAGGATTGTTGTTATTTTTTCTTTGAATGTTTGGCAGAATTCACTAATAAGGCCATCTGTCCTGGGCTTTTCTTTGTTGGAAGGTTTTTTGTTTGTTTGTTTGGTTGGTTTTGGTTTTGGTTTTGGTTTGGTTTTATTTTGGTGGTTTTTGATTACTGACGACTGATCTGTTCAGATTTTCTATTTTTTTTCATGATTTAGTCTTGGTACCTTGTATTTTTCTAGGAAGACAATGTTACTAAAATGTCCATATTATCCAAAGTGATTTATAAATTGTTATCTCCATCAAAATTTCACTGGTGCTTTTTCTTTTTTTTTTTTTAGAAATAGAAAAGAAAAAAATCTAAAGCAAAACCTGGTATCTAAAAAAGTTAAATCCATAGAAGAAGAGAATAGAATGGTGTTTGCCAGGGACTTGGAGAAGGGGAAAATAGGGAGCTATTGTTTAATGGTATAGAGTTTTGGCCATGCAAGATGAGTTCATTCTTAAGATGTGCTGTATAATATACTGCCTGTAGTAAACAAGATATATTGTGCACTTAAAAATTTAAGAGGGTAGATCTTATCTTGAGTGTTCTTATTACCCTACCAAAGGAAAAAAGGAAAGGAAGAAACTTCAGAAGGTGATGAATTTATCTATTACCTTGTCTGTCATGACAGTTTCACAGGTGCATGCATATATTCAGACTCATCAAGTTGTATACATTAAATATGTGCAGTTTTGTGTATGTCATTTATACCACAATAAAGGTATTTTTAAAAGTGCACTATTGAAAACAATAGCAAATATTAGTGGCAAATAATCAGATGCAATCTCTTTAAAATCAGATCTGTACAAGCCAGACTAGAATGACAATGTATATATGAAATGGCTAAGGGCATGAGTTATAGAACAGACTGCAGGTGGAATTCTACCTCTATTTTAGGTGGAATTCTGGGCACTTATCATCTGTAAAGCCTTAAATAGTTACTTACTTTCTTTTTACCTCATTTTATTCATTTATGAAATTTAAATATATTGTCTGGTTCATCTAGAGGCTTGTGAGTTTTAATAACTTTAGGTGAAACCTAGGACATGATAAGCTGTTAACAAAAGGTTACCCATTATCATTATCTCTCCTTTTATTCAGCACTGTATTAGAGGTCTTACTTAGTGCAATAAGAAAAAAATTTACAGAAATAGGGTTCAGAAAAATAAATTATGATGAAAAATTTGAGAAAATCTACAGAAAATTTTAATTTATAAGAAAAGCTTACATTTACTTTGGCAGCATATACAGTATCTAGGAATATATATAACAAGTTATGTGCAAGACATTTATGAATATTATAAAGATTTTATTTATTTGAAAGAGAGCACAAGTAAGCAGAGAGGCAGGCCGAGGCAGAGCGGGGAGCAGACTCCCTGCTGAGCAGGGAGCCTGACATGAGGCTCAATCCCAGAACCCTGGGATCATGACCTGAGCCGAAGGCAGCTGCTTAACTGACTGAGTCACCCAGGTGCCCCATTTATGAATATTGTAAAAATAGAAGAAGACCAAAAGAAAGACTAAATACATGGTAGAGATATAACATGTTAAATGATGTGATGACTTAATTTGTTAAAAAAGGTAATAATCCTATTTTAAAAATAGTTATATTTGAAATAGAAATAGAGAACATATTTATTTATATATATGTAACTTGAAAAGCTTATTTTGACAATTATATAGAAAATATAAAAAGGAATTCAGGCAATTTTGAATATTATATATCTTGATATACAATTTACTGTTCCAGATAACAAAAATAAAGGAATTCTGTAGTTTTAAAATAGCATGGTCTTTATGTGAGATTAAACAAGTAGACCAATGGAAAAGAACATAGAACAGAAGCAGTCACCATACATATAGGTTACTGATAGGCACAAACGACTCAGGAAGAGGGAAGAATGAACTATTTAATCAATCATGTTGAAATAATTAGCTTTCTTTCTGAAAGCACAATAAATTAGGCACTCTATTTCATACTATAAGCAAAGATAAATTCCATATTGATTAATGACCTACATATAAAAAACACTTCTTTGAAACATTTGTTCTCAAAACATAAAATGCAATATTCAGGAAGAAATTTACAGTCTTATTTAAAATTAAGACTTCTGTATCACAGAAACATGAGTAACAATGTTTTTAAAAAGCCACAGAAACAAAGCAGCAACAAAGACAAAAACAAATCATAGATAGACGGGAGATATTTGAATGCATTTATGAAGGACAATGGACTCAGTATTCTACAAATTAATAAGAAAAGCAGCCACATGACCACTACAAAAATTTCAAATATGTAAAAGGGCAAGTCACAGAAGAGGAAATGGGAATGGCCAAAAACAAAAATGACAAATATGATAATACTCATGAAAGATTAATTTAAATAATTATACAGCACTTTACAGTTAACAGATTAACATAATTTGACAGTGTTAATATAAAATGCTAGTGAGTATGAAGGGAAACAGGAATGCAGATTTAGTACATGGACATTACTGGTTCATGGAGTGGCTCTTGTATGGGGGAAACTATTTTAGGCATTCCTCAGGATATAGAGAACTCCTCATCTGAATGACTTTGTAACTTTTTTATTACTTATTTATTATCTTCTAAAAAAATTTCAAAGCCAAAGCTGTACTTAGCTTATTGGAAGTATTTCCTCTTGGGTGCCAGGGTAGCTCAGTTGGTTAAGCATCCACCTTCAGCTCAGGTCATGATCTCAGTGTTCTGGGATTGAGTCCCACATTGAGGTCTCCACTCAGTGGGGAGTCAGCTTTATCTCTCACTCTCCCTCTCTTCTCTTCTCTCAAATAAATAAATAAAATATTTTTTAAAAAGATTTCCTGTCATATAAATTTAAAGCAAAGGTTTACTTTTCTGGAATTACAATACTTCAAGCAGCAGAAAAAAGAAAAAACAAGCCAAGCATATTTAAGTGAAAAGGTAATGAAAAAAAAGTGACCATTGTTCTGATTTACATTATATATACATATAACATAATCTCTTTACATTTTGTATCCCTTTTGTTTTTAATGACATTGTTTTTTAATATGTAATTGCTTCTTTCAAGATTAAAAATTCAGAAATTAGTGGCAATTCTAATATCAACAAACAGATGTGCAGAATACTAAAGTCCCTAATAAAATACTAGTAGTATTTTATACTATTACTAATAGTAATACTAAAGTCTCTAATAAAATGTCCCATAATATAGGGACATTTTCAAGAACCTAAACTAGAATTAAAATATAGGTTTATAGATTTATAAAACCCAGGTATCTTTCATGATTATATATACATATATATATATAATCATACTTCAAATTCAGAAATGTGAAAGAGATCAGACGTTTCTATAATACTACTTGTGGGGCGCCTGGGTGGCTCAGTGGGTTAAAGCCTCTGCCTTCGGCTCAGGTCATGATCCCAGAGTCCTGGGATCGAGCCCCGCATCGGGCTCTCTGCTCAGCAGGGAGCCTGCTTCCCCTTCTCTGCCTGCCTCTCTGCCTACTTGTGATCTCTGTCTGCCAGATAAATAAATAAAAATATTTAAAAAAATATACTAACTACTTGTATGAACTCTTACAAGGTCTCAGAAAAAGATGTGGCAACTTTCACTCAAAAAGCACTGAACACCCATTCAAGGTCCTCAGTACTTCAGTTAAAAATGCAAACTAATGAACTTAGTGATAGTTGTCTCGTAGTTGCTTATGTTACTTAAAATTTTCTCACATTCATTAAATTTTTATGAATATGAAAATTCTATTTTATGCCTTTTTATGTGAAATTAGTGAACATGGCTGAAATAGTTGTTAGTATTAATATATTTCAATTATATATAAGATAGGGAAGAAGAAATGTTGGCTTTCTGAATAAGAGTATGAAAATCATAAGAGCAAGTAACATATGTTTTGGAGTGAAAAAAAATTACCTTCTGGCTCCATAACTTGATAGTAATACCTTACTAAGTAACTTTTTTGCTTATTTTCTATTAGTTACTTTTTTAAATGGAAATATTATTGCCTATCTTTCAATCTTATTTGGGTCCCGTGTAGAGTAATATTCCAGAAATGACAAGTGTAGGCATCAAAAAATTGGCAGCTTCTGCTTTTGCCCTCTTAGAATTCCTGAACCACTATAAAGAAATCTAGTTTCCTTACTGGAAAGACCGATCAGAGAGACCAAATGGAGGAGTCTTAGAGAACTGAATGAAAAAGAAAGAAGCCTGGCCATCCAATATTGCCTTGGAGGATCCAGATCACTCCAGCCCCAACAGGGAATCTGTGAGAAGAGCAGAACTTCCAAACCAACCCACAGACCTATGAGATATACTAAATGGCTGCTGTTTTAAGCTATTCAATTTGGGATGGTTTATTAAGCAATGTTTAAAAAAAAAAAAAAAACTTAGGGGCACCTTGGTGTCTTAGTCTGTTCGCCTCTGCCTTTAGCTCAGGTCATGATCCCAGGGTACTGGGATCAAGCCCTGTGTTGGGCTCCCTGCTCAGCTGGAAGCCTGTGTTTCTCCCTCTCCCTTTGCCTGCCATTCCCTCTGTTTGCACACTCTCTATCTCTGTCAAATAAGTAAAATCTTAAAAACAAAACAAGACAAAACTCAGTTATGTCAAATATCTTGTAAAGCCATCACTCAGTCATTAAAATAAATGTTGTGGAACTTCTCCTATGTGCTAGGCCTTGAACTGAGGATGCAATTGTGCATTCCAGCATTGAAAGTTCCTGACCACACGAAATTAGTCTATTAGAATACAGACATGAAGTCAAATGACTAAAATAAGTTGCTGTGAAGGAAAATTAGAAATGCAGTGAGAAAATACAGTGTACTCCAGACTGTTAAGGAGAACCATGAGGGGGTAAATCTGAATTGGAATGAGGATACATAGATGCTAAGACTACATAAAGTGACAGTGGGAGACACAATTTCAGAAGGAGACAATTGTACAAATGTTCTTTAAAAGAAGCAAAACATTCCAGGGGCTCAGAGGTAACTGCTAAGGCTGGAATACTGGGGGCACCTGTGTGGCTCAGTTGGTTGGTCAGGGGACTCTTGCTTTCAACTCAGGTCATGATCTCAGGTCCTGGTATCCAGCCCCATGTCAGGCTCTGCCCTGGGCTCAGTGTCTGCTTGAGAGTGTCTCTTGCTCTTCCTCTGCCATTTCCCATGCTCTCTCCCTCTCTCTTGTAAAATAAATCTTAAAAACAAAAACAAAACCTGGAACACTGAGAATAAAGGGGAGAGAAGGACGACATGAGTTTGATTAAAGACAGATTACAATGAGTCTCATAGACCTCAGCGGAGGAGAACATTTCTTCATTGTTATATACAAAATGATCTCACCCTCACCTTAAGGGAAATATTGTTTTGAAGAAATAGGAGGTTGTTTTGTATTTCTCTTCTTCGTAGAGAGGGAGGGCTGTTTTATAAATATAGATACAGATTTGCGAGTCACACTTGAGATGTACTGAAAACAAACTTTCAGAAGCTGGACATCAGAATTTAGTATATTTTTAAAACAAGATATCCTTTTCTAATACAAAGAGTCCATAGACTAGTATTAGGGAAACATGGATCAAGAAGAGCAAGAGCTAAATATATATGCTGTTTACTTTATCTACTTAATCTCATTTAATCTTCACAGGTCTGGGTCAGAAATAGAATTGCCTTTCCCCATATCTATGCAAAAAAAAAAGTAAATCAAGTGTGGCAACATGGCTCTGGTTGCACAGTTAACATATGGGGTAGCTGACATTCTAACACAAGATGCTTGGCACAAGGTGTTATGCTTTTAAACCATATGCTACTATGGACCTTAATTCCATTTCTGATGATGACTGGAACAAGTGGTTTAAATGTCTTTATTCCAAGTTTCCTTACATTTAAATGGAGTAAACTGAACCAAATGATTTCTTCTGTCCCTCTAAGCAATTAAGACTTTTGGTTTATCTTGCTTCCCGGATGGGAGGAACGAGCATCAGTGTACAATATGAGAACACAAAGGGAACCCATTGATATTCATAGTTGGTAATTATTTCTATACACACCAGCTATGCCATTAGTTTGCACTTGTAGGTTCCATGACCACTGAACAAGAGAGACCTCCAAGCATGTATCAAAGCTAGGATCATAATGAAAGAGAGCACAAGCAGGGAACATGGATTCCTCCCTCGGAGAAAAATAGATTCAGGGTTGAATCTTGTCGTTGACCTAAAACCTGATTTCTGGTTTTAGTGTGGAAGACTGGATCCACCCAAGCAAATAGTCAAAATAAGGCATCTACATAAAGGAGATATTGATGATGAAGCAGTACAAAAGCCTAAATGCTACAAAGGCTTTTTATAAATTCCTTGTGGTACCTTTTCTGGATTAATGGTGCCACACTAAGGATGCTCAAAATTTCTTCTCTCTCTGCCTTTATCATAATCCAACCTATTTTACCTGTCATATCTTTGGGCTGGATGAATTAAGAAAGGAAGTTCTGATTACAACCACAGTATATTTTCCTGCAGAATATCTGTCAGTGTCTCAGAACTTTGCTTCAACAACTTGGTTCATTGTGGTGAATGAAAGAATAAGGTACACTGCATACTTGTAAGGACTTAAATAATCATTAAGTAATGATTGGGCCCTGAATTGATTCACTTACTTTATAAATGCTGTTTAACACCAAGGGATTATTTAGATAAAGGAAACCCCATGATATTTTTCTTTAAAATAATATTTACTCTTCTTCCCTATGTATACTTAAAAAAAAATTGTGCTTGAATATCATTAAGCCGTAGGCTGAGAGATGAGTGATTATGAGAGAACATAAAGGCAGAGAATTTTCCATATTTTATTTTCCAATGAACAATTTCTAATCATCTTGTCTCCCCACCCCCATGGAATAAATATCTGACAAAAGATAAGTATTTTTCAGAATTGATTTCTAGAAGACCAAGTTGTACAGAAATTTTTCCATCTCAAATTTCTTTTGAATTGTGCACTTTATTTTTCTAAAGAACTATTGCCATCATGATAGAACAGTATTTAAATGTCTCTATACATGAAATAAATTGTGAGAATATGGGAGAAAGAATTGTATTTTAGAGGAGAAGAGAGAGAGTTTTATTGAAATTTGTGGTTGCTTTTAACTATATTCAATCAGTATGATCATATGCCCCCAAAATATCCTTACACTACATCTTTGTTAACTTGGAAGTGGTATATTTTTATAAATGCTATGTTTCACATGTTCTATATGTTGAATATTCCTTGTGTCAATTTTGTCTCTTGAAATATTTTATCATTAAAATTATATATTGGAGTTATTTTCATATTTAAGAGCTATAAACCTGAGGAGACAGATAGCTAAATCCTGGCCAGATAAAGAAAAATGATGAACAATGCAAGAAAGGTTACTGACAGTACATTTGTCCACCACATTAGTTCAATCTGTTTCTGTCTAGACTACAATTTGAATATTGAGTAAATTTTCAATGAGGAAAATAATTTTTATACTTCATTTTTCTGATAAAATTTGCTTTTGTGTTAGTAGAAACCATATATATTTGTACTTACATTTTTTTCATAGACAATGTATTGCATATATTTTGTATTCTATCACTTTTAGAGCATGTATTAATATTATACATTTTAGCAATGACTTACTGAAAATTATAGCTTGTGTTTTCAAAACTTCTTAGATTTTTATCAAGTTTGTGACATCTTAATGTCCCAAGTGTGACGTACTTAATTAAAAAAAATATCTGTATGAATGAATGCTAAATATATTGAACAAAAATTACCAGAAAGGAGTTTAGAGTTAAAGCTTAAGACACATATTATTAGTTGAAGGGTTATTTCACTTTCTTTTTCGCTGCCTTATCTTTTAGATAAGAAGCTTAGGGTCTTACAGAAAATAGGATTACAACCCCCCCAAAATTATTCAGAATAAAAAAAAAATGTTTGAGTTACTTCAAAATAAATATTTAAAGATCTGTAGTTGAATTTGATAGCTTAAACACAAGAGGTTATAACCAGTACTTCTTAAAAGCCTACTGAACTATAATGAATGCATAAAAAAGTCATAAACCTCCAGGTAAGAATGCAACAAAGAAGAAAACATAAAAGAACAGATGTCAAATAATTTGCAATAAATAAAGTGGATTTATGCATCCAACATGGATTAGTAAAATTCAGAAAGCTGAAAAGTTATAAAAGAGGAAAGTACATTGGCATGCAAGTTAAGGGAAAATTTGGAGGCAGTAGTTAACTGTGAAGATAGGTAAAGGGTAGTTTGATTAAGAAGTATTTAGATACTCAGGGTGACACTCCAATTCACTAAAGGAGGTGAGTAACACTCTCCTAGCAGGAGAAACGAAGCATATTAGTTTAAACCAGACAGGCTCTACCTTGCCTCCAGATTATACAAGAGAAAAGGAGTTGCTCTTCTACTGAAAATTAGACTTCTACCTTCCTTCTCTTAACTGACAGTGACAACCATGGCAGCCAAGCTTATTATTACTGCCCCTCCCCAATGCATGACACACCCCTGTGATCTCCATCACATTAGCAGAATATTTGTGAAATGAAGATAGATCTGTGTAATGGCTAATTTTCTCCCCACCAGATTATCCCACTTGAAAACCCAAGATAACAAATAAACCCCCATAAAGAACTCTGTAACAGTTTGTTAAGGCTGCTGGAGCAAATTACCAAAAACTGGGTGGTTTACAACCATAATAATTTATTCTCTCACCATTTTAGAAGCTGTAAATCTGAAATCTAGGTGATCAAGGTGTCTTCAAGGTTACACTCTCTCCCTGAAGGCCCTAAGGTGGAATCCTTCTTTGCATCCTTCTAGCTTCTGGTGCTTGCTGGCAATTCTTAATTTCTCTGGCTTATATTTGTATCACCAACCTCTGCCTCCACTTCACATGGCCTTCTCTCTGTGTCTCTCTGTGTCTGAATTGCTGTGACTTCTTATAAAGACACAACTTATTGGATTTAGGGCCCACCCTAATCCAGTAGGATCTCATTTTAACTGACTTACATCTGCAAAGATTATTATCAAAAGAAGTAAAATTCTAAGTTTCCAGGTGAACATGGATTTTGAGAGGATGCTATTCAACCCAGATCATTTTTATTTTTTTATTTTCTTGAAGATTTTATTTATTCTTTTATTTGAGAGAATGAGAGCTGGAGGAGCAGAATGAGGGGAGCAAGCAGATTCTGCACTGAGCTCAGAGCCCGATACAGGGCTAGATCCCAGGACCATGAGATCATGACCTGAACTGAAACCAAGAGTCAGATGATTAACTGACTGAATCACTCAGGCATCCCAACCCAGTACATTTTTAATATGAATTTTACATTCTTAATATAAATAAATAATGAACATTACTAAATACTTGAAAAAAAGCATAGGAGAAACAGAGGCCTTAAAGACCAAAATTAAAAAAAAGAAAATGTACTTGAGAAATAGATAAACATAAGAAAACAAAAAAAACCAAAATCAATATTTTTAGAGATCCAAGTGAAGATATTATACCTAGAAAATAAGAATAGAATGCTATTTTATAAAAGGAAATATGGGAGAAGATATATTAAAATTATAAATATGACAGTAAAAATCTTAAGTAGTTAACATTTGGAAAGTAAAGTTGAGAAAATTTCCTAGGAAGTGGAATGAAAATAAGAAAAAAATTGTAAAAAAAAAAAAAAGACAAATTTAGAGGCTCAATCCAGGTATTTTATTGATTAATAGGATTTCCCAAAAGAGAGACCAGGAAAAATAAATAGCAGGGACAATGGTTTTTCAGAAAAAAAAATTTAAAACCTAGTAAGTACCCAATATTATTAATATAAAAAGAAGCATATATAGGCATATCATTGTAAAATTTCAGAAAACCAAAAATAAAAACATGATCATTAAAAGCTTTAAGTAGGAACACAGATAATATGTAGTGTGAATTGATCACCAGAACAGTAGCAAACTGATTTAGAACAACAATGGAAGTTCAAAGACATTAAATGAACTCTTTCAAAAATTTAAGTAAAAATAATTTCAGATGGGGCACCTGGTGGCACAGTTGGTTAAGTGTCTGGCTCTTGAATTAGGACCAGGTCATGATCTCAGGGACTTGAGAAAGAGCCCTGGATTGGGCTCCACTCTCAGTATGGAGTCTGCTTAAAGACTCTCTTTGCTTTGACAAGGTAAGAAACAACAAATGTTGGAGAAGATGTGGAGAAAGGGGACTCCTCTTACACTGTTGGTGGGAATGCAAGTTGGTGCAGCCACTTTGGAAAACAGTGTGGAATTTCCTCAAAATATTCAAAAAAGAGCTACCCCATGACCCTGCAATTTCACTATTGGTTATTTATCCCAAAGACACAGATGTAGTGAAAAGAAGGGCCATATGCACCCCAATGTTCATAGCAGCAATGTCCACAATAGCCAAACTGTGGAAAGAGCTAAGATGTCCTTCAACAGATGAATGAATAAAGAAGATGTGCTCCATATACACAATGGAATATTACTTGGCCATCAGAAAGGATGAATGCCCAACTTTTACATCAACATGGATGGGACTGGAGGAGATTATGCTAAGTGAAATAAGTCAAACAAAGAAAGTCAATTATCATATGGTTTCACTTATTTGAGAAACATAAGAAATAGCATGGAAGACATTAGGAGAAGGGGAAAATGAAGGGGAAGAAATCAGAGTGGAAGACAAACCATGAGAAACTATGGACTCTGGGAAACAAGCTAAAAGTTTTAGAAGGGAGGGAGATGGAGGGTGAGTAAGCCCAGTGATGGGTATTAAGGATGGCATGGAGCACTGGGTGTGATATTCAAACAATGAATCATGGAACACTGCATCAAAAACTAATGATGTGGAGCACTGGGTGTGGTGCATGAACAATGAATTCTGGAACACTGAAAAGAAATAAAATAAAATAAAAAAACCTAATGATGTACTATATGGTGACTAACATAATACAAAAACAAACAACTCTCTGCCCCTCCTGCTACTGTTCTCTCTCTCTCTCAAAATTAAAAACAAATCTTTAAAAAATAATAATAATTTCAGATTTATAATTCTAGACCACCATGACATTAATCAAATGTCAGATCTCAAATATATGTGGATAAATATAGATATATAATATCTATTCTAATATGTATGGTTTCAAAAATATACTTCTCTATTCATTCTTTCTTAAGAAACTGCTAAAGCTATTTTTCTATGAGAATTAGCACACATATTATTCATGAGTAATTTGATTAAATGTGAAAGAAAACTGATTCATTATTGCTTAAACAAAATGTCATTTTGAGTAGACATTCTAGCATAGCTGGATCCAAACTCTTGATTTTAATAAAACTCTTGTCTCCAGGTGGTTTTGTCTATTAACTCTGCCTTCCTTCATTTGGCTTCATTCCCAGAAAGGCTCCTTTTCTTTATTCAGAAGGACCCCCACTAAGTGTCCTCTAGAAAGAATCATTGTTCTCTTGGAGTCACAAATCTCCCTAAATCCCAATGTTTTCCACCTCTCTCCCCAAAACTCACTGGCAACTGGCATAAAGATGTTAGTTTTTCTGTTCCACCTGTATCTTCTTTTTTTTTTTTTTAAGATTTTATTTGTTGTTTTTTGTTTTTAAGATTTTATTTGTTTATTTTGCAGAGATCAAAAGTAGGCAGAGAGGCAGGCAGAGAGAGAGGGGGGGGGAAGCAGGCTCCCTAATGAGCAGAGAGCCCCATGCAGGGCTCAGTCCCAGGACCCTCGGATCATGACCT
The DNA here is from genome assembly GCA_003697995.1 of Taxidea taxus jeffersonii. Taxonomy (NCBI): domain Eukaryota; kingdom Metazoa; phylum Chordata; class Mammalia; order Carnivora; family Mustelidae; genus Taxidea; species Taxidea taxus. The sequence goes on along the minus strand of RCUC01148798.1, from coordinate 26,766 downwards.
GAGCTGAAGGCAGAGGCTTAACCTGCTGAGCCACCCAGGCACCCCTATTTTCTTCTTTTAATAGGGGAGTGGGATCATGTGATTTACAGAGAGACATATCCAAAAAAGAAAGAGAAGAAAGAAATTCTCAGCCAATAATAAAGATTGTATGCACAGATACTTATGGCAAATGTGATTGGTGTTTACTGAGTTTTATGCCTATCAAAAATGGGTACCAATTCTATCTTCTACTTGAGAAATACAATCAAATGGATATGTTGATTTAAAATAAGAGTTAAATGGACTCAAAACAGATGACTTCAGCCACGTTAAAAAAATACCTTCCCTCAGTTGTAATATAAAGGTATGTTCTTTTTTTCTGTATCTTTTGTAAATTTAAGAATTAACCACTTAAAAAGTCTGGTTTTTTCTAAGATCATGATTGAAAATAGGACCAACCTATCATTTAAAGTTTATATTCACAAAAGCTTATTTTTCTCAGGAAAATATCAAACACGCAAAAAAGCAAACGCAAAAGCCATGCATCTGCAGGTTGCTTTGTGTGATTTATTTTTGACAAGAATGGAAACAACTGTATAGGTTTTATCTTCCCTTTCCATTATCTTCTAGAAATCCTGAAACTCAAATGCACAGTTCAAATTTCTGACATCTATTCCATTCTGGTTGTTTGCAATAAAGTTTCTCTGTGTTTTATATTTCAAGGTATTTACTTGTTCTGCTAGAATGAATTTATGATGGAATAATGGTTAAGAAAATAGAGTTTTGGTGTAACACTGGCTTTTAATACATGTGTAATCTAATGGGCTACTTAAGCTTCAGTGTTTTCATTTGAAAAGAGGGGTAATAATTTCTCTCTTATTACCAAAATATGGTAAGAATTAAATGAGATAACATAGTTAGAACATTTAGCACCATGACAGACATGTTCCTTCATTCATTTATTTGTACTAAGCCTATAAACAGTAAACATATGCTACATATAAGTTATTATATTATTTGTAGATACAAAGTTGAGTGAACATATAAAAAATATGACCTCATGAAGCTTAGGTTATTAAATTCCTAATAAATAGGGACTATAATTACTAAAACTGTAACTGTGATGATAAAACAAATTTATAAGGACCCACATAGAAGGGGAACCTGGTTGGCTCAGTCACTAGTGCATAAGTCTTGATCTCTGGTCCTGAGTTTAAGCCCCACATTGGGCATGGAGTCCACTTGAGCAAAGGACCCACCTTAATTATTGCTGTGACATAAAATTGTACTGCCTCAGATTAATCCGATTACTTTTATTAACCTCTGTATACTCCATAGGTCAAATCTCCAACTATTACTTGACTTGATGTCTTATCTACATACATTCATTTCTGAAATCTTCACATAAGCTATAAAATTACACAGTAACCAAGGGGAGTGACAAATCATTACAACAGATGAAAATCTTTCCTACTCTAACTTTAGTGTGGCAAAGCTAAACTGAGACATCCCTCTCTCACACTGCTGCAACTAAATTGTGAGTCAATAGACACAAAACTTCATGTCTATCTTTATATCCAATGCTGTGATGAACAAGGATTTAATATTCCAAATAAGTATTTTGGGAATTGAAATGAAATCTATGGATTTGGTGTTTAGTCACCACTGTCATCATAATTGAGCAAGTTCCTTAATTTTCTTGTTTAGGAAAGGCAAGTGTTAAACAAGATGATCACTCCCTTCTCTGTCCTATCCACAATTCTACCTTAAGTTTACCTTCATCAGTGTCCTGATTATCTGCAGTTATGGTTTTTCTACTATATAATAAAAATTAAATTGTTTCATTTATAGTGCCCACATGATACACTCAGGCACTCAGTAAATATTTGTGAACTAAATAAGTGACCTGTAGACTTAAAGAATGCATTCTTATTATTTTTAGAATATACATTATAATAATTTGGTGTATTAGTTACATCATGCCTTATTTTAATTATTGTACTATTTTCCCCTAAAGCATTTGGGAATGTAAAATGAGCAATTAGGGAAATGTAATATTTTTATGAGGGTTGTTAGATAAATTATTGAGGAAAGATTTTCAGCACACCTGCACAAACTCATTTGAAAGCAGAAGATATAGAGTCGTTTGCAATTGCAGAAAAGTGAAACAGTGATAAAACAGAAAATATCTGCATTATATTTCATTTCCAAATGGCACAATATTACAAAAGTTGAGTCCAACTAAATTATAGTGGAAATGTAAATTCTTTAAAAATAGATTTGTATAAATTACTTCTAAAATTCAAAGGACTGAGTTTGCACTATTCATACTATATAAATTGCACAACTAACAGTGAAATTCCAATTAAATGTCAATGATGTCTTTTTTCCTTTGGTCATGAAGAAAATTAGGAGAGCTTCATTTGAAAAAAGCAACTTGTCTAGTATATTGTAAGTTCTAATTTTTAAGTCAGAATGATTAAATTATTTAACAGAAATGTCTTTGAGCATGCAGCAAGGTTTGTGGATTAAAAGAATATTCATCACTTTAAAGAATTACTGAAAACACTTATATAGAAAGGCAAAAAATTACTTTTTTAAAGGAAAGAAGTATAGTGTTTTTTCTTGGGTGATGTATTAGGATTCTAAATACTGACAAAAATAAACCAAAAATTCCTTGACTTTAGCCAGCAGATTACTTCTTGATCATGTAATAGTCCAACATGGAAGCTCCTGGTTCATGAGTAGCTTTCCACTTCAGGGCAGGTATGGGACAGAAGTACCTTTTATTCTGTAATTTTGTCATCCTCGAGGGCTTCAGAGTCTTCTGTCTTTAAGTAGCAGATGGGGGAATAGAAGAGAGATAATATACACAAATGGCTCCTGGATGTGTAATCCCTGGAAAATCAGCTACTTCTCACTGATAGCACTGTACTGTAGAAAGGGGAGCATAAATTTATGATGAAAGGTTAATCATCTTTGATTCATGCTTTACAGGGCACTCTCACATAGAAAATTAAATCATAGTCTTGCCTGTCTCAACACATTACTTTAACATCCCAGCTTGAAACTCCATAAGAGTTTAATCTGTGTGTAAATTAATCCTCTTTAATTTGGTAGTGGAGGACTCAGTAAGAATGATAAAACCAATACTCACAAAGTATTTTATCAACAAATAGGAAGTAGATAAAATGTATTTACATTAATGAGTTGAGATTAGAAACTTCTGATGCACACACATTTTAAATTTTTTTATTTTTAAATTATTTTTATTAACACAGAATGTATTATTTGCCCCAGGATAAAGGTCTGTAAAGCATCAGGCTTACACATTTCACAGCACTCACCATAGCACATACCCTCCCAATGTCTATAACCCAACCACCCTCTCCCTACCATCACCCCCCCAACAACACTCTGTTTTGTGAGATTAGGAGTCTCTTATACTTTCTCTCCCTCTTAATCCCATCTTGTTTCATCTTTTCCATCCCTAACTGCAAAGCACCCCACCATGCCATTCAAATTTCTCATATGAGAGAGATCATATGATAATTGTCTTTCTCTGATTGACTTATTTCACTTAGCATGATACCCTCTAGTTCCATCCATGTCATTGCAAATGGCAAGATTTTCATGGCTGCATAGTATTCCATTGTATATATATACACCACATCTTCTTTATCTGTTGATGTATATCTAGGTTCTTTCCATACTTTGGCTATTGTGGACATTGCTCCTATAAAAATTTGGGTGCACTTGCCCCTTTGGACCACTACATTGTATCTTTAGAGTAAATACACAGCATTGCAATTGCTGGGTCATAGGGTAGCTCTATTTTCAACTTTTTGGGGAACCTCCATACTGTTCTCCACAGTGGCTACAGCAGCTTGCATTCCCACCAATAGTGTAGGAGGGTTCACCTTTCTCAACATCCATGTCAACATCTGTCATTTCCTGACTTGTTAATTTTAGCCATTCTGACAGGTGGGAGGTGCTACTCCATTGTGGGTTCTGTTTGCCTTTCCCTGATGCTGAGTGATGTGGAGCATTTTTTCATGTGTCTGTTGGCCATTTGGATGTCTTCTTTGCAGAAATGTCTGTTCATGTTTTCTGCCCATTTCTTCATTGGATGGTTTGTTCTTTAGGTGTTGAGTTTGATAAGTTCTTTATAGATTTTTGGATACTGGCCCTTTATATGATTTTTCATTTGCAAATATCTTCTCAAATTCTGTCAGTTGTCTTTTGGTTTTGTTGACTGTTTCCTTTGCCGTGCAAAAGCTTTTGATCTTGACAAAGTCCCAATAGTTCATTTTTGCCCTTGAATCCCATGCCTTTGACAATGTTTCTAGGAAGAATTTTCTATGGCTGAGGTCGATGAGGTTTCTGCCTGTGTTCTCCTCAAGGATTTTGATGGAATCCTGTCGCACATTGAGGTCTTTCATCCATTTTGAGTCTATTTTTGTGTGTGGTGTAAGGAAATGGTCCAGTTTCATTTTTCTGCATGTCACTGTCCAATATTCCTACATCATTTGTTGAAGAGACTTTTTTCCATTGGACATTCTTTCCTGCTTTGTTGAATATTAGTTGACCATAGAGTTGAGGGTCCATTTCTGGGCTCTCTGTTCTCTTCCATTCATCTATGTGCCTGTTTTTGTGCCAGTACTGCACTGTCTTGATGATGACATCTTTGTAATAGAGCTTGAAGTCTGGAATTGTGATGCCACCCACTTTCGTGTTCTATTTCAACATTCCTCTGGCTATTTGTTTTGTTGTTGTTGTTGTTTTCTAGTTCCATATGAATTTTACAATTAATTACTTGTTCCATTTCTTTGAAAAAAATGATGGTATTTTGATAGGGATTGCATTAAATGTGTAGATTGCTTTAGGTAGCATAGACATTTTCACAATATTTTTTCTTCCAATCCATGAGCATGAAACGTTTTTCCATTTCTTCATGTCTTCCTCAATTTCTTTCATGAGTACTTTATAGTTTTCTGAGTACAGATTCTTTGCCTCTTTGGTTAGGTTTTTTCCTAGGTATCTTATGGTTTGGGGTACAATTGTAAATGGTATCAACTCCTTAATTTCTCTTTCTTCTGCCTTGCTCTTGATGCATTGAAATGCATCTGATTTCTGAGCATTGATTTTATATCCTGACACTTTACTGAATTCCTGTATGAGTTCCAACAGTTTTGGAGTGGAGTCCTTTGGGTTTTCCACATAAAGTATCATATCATCTGCAAAGAGTGAGGGTTTGACTTCTTTTTTGCTGATTCAGATGCCTTTTATTTCTTTTTGTTGTCTGACTGCCGAGGCTAGGACTTCCAGTACTATGTTGAATAGCAATAGTGATAGTGGAAAGCCCTGCCATGTTCCTGACCTTAGGGATAAAGGCTCTCAGTTTTTCCCCATTTGGAATGGTATTCACTGTGAGGTTTTCATAGATAGCTTTTATGATATTGAGGTATGTAACCTGAATCCCTATACTGTGAAGAGTTTTGATCAAGAAAGGGTGCTGTACTTTCCAAATGCTTTTTCAATCTATTGAGAAAATAATATGGTTCTTGTTCTTTCTTTTATTAATGTATTGTAGCACATTGGTTTGTAGATGTTGAACCAACCTTGCAGCTCAGGGATAAATCCCACTTGGTTGTGGTGAATAATTCTTTTAATGTACTGTTGGATCCTATTGGCTAGTATTTTGGTGATAATTTTTGAATCAGTGTTCATCAAGGATATTGGTCTGTTTTTCTCCTTTTTGGTGGGGTCTTTGTCTGGTTTTGGGATCAGGGCATTGCTGGCCTTATAAAATGCGTTTGAATGTTTTCCTTCCATTACTATTTTGGGACAGTTTCAGAGAATAGGTATTAATTTTTCTTTAAATATTTGGTAGAATTACCTGGGAAGCCATCTGGCCCTGGGCTCTTGTTTTTTGGGAAATTTTTAATGACTGCTTTAATCCTCTTACGGTTATGGATATGTTCAAGGTTTTCTATTTCTTCCTGGTTCCGTTTTGGTAGTTGACATGTCTCTAGGAATGCATCCATTTCTTCTGGATTGTCAAATTTGTTGGTGTATAGTTGCTCATAATATGTTCTTATATTTGTTTGTATATCTTTGGTGTCGGTTGTGATCTCTCCTCTTTCATTCATGATTTTATTAACTTGGGTCTTTTCTCTTTTCTTTTTGATAAGGCTGGCCAGGGATTTATCAGTCTTATTAATTCTTTCAAAGAACCAGCTCCTAGTTCCATTGATTTGTTCTACTGTACTCTTGGTTTCTCTTTCATTGATTTCTTCTCTGACCTTTATGATTTCTCTTGCCCTTCTGGGTCTAGGCTTTCTTTGTTCTTTCTCCAGCTCCCTTAGGAGTAGGGCCAGGTTGTACACTTGAGACCTTTCTTGTTTCTTGAGAAGGCTTGTATGGCTATAAACTTTCCTCTCAGGGCCCCCTTTGCTCAGTCCCAACGATTTTGAACAGTTGTGCTTTCATTTTCATTTGTTGCCATGATTTTTTTTCAATTCTTCTTGAATTTCTTGGTTGACCCATTCATTCTTTAGTAGGATGTTCCTTATCCTCCATGTATTTGAGTTTTTCCCAACTTTTCTCTTGTGATTGAGTTCTACTTCCAGAGCATTGTGGTCTGAATATATGCAGGGAATAATCCCAATCTTTTGTTACAGGTTGAAACCTGATTTGTGACCCAGGGTGCGATCTATTCTGGAGAATGCACCATGTGCACTAGAGAAGAATGTGTGCTATGTTGGTTTGGGATGCAATGTTTTGAATATATCTGTGATATCCATCTGGTCCAGTGTGTCATTTCAAGCCTTTTCTCCTTGTTGATCTTATGCTGAGATATCCTGTCCATTTCAGTGAAGGGGGATGTTAAAGTCCTCTACTATTATTGTATTATCGTCAATGTGGTTTTTTGTTTTTTTTGGTTTTTGTTGTTATTAATTAGTTTATAGAATCGGCTGCTCCCATTTTATCTGCATAGGTATTTAATCTTTTTAGATCTTCTTGTTGGACAGACCCTTTAAGTATGATATAGTGTCCCTCCTCATCTCTTATTATAGTCTTTGGCTTAAAATCTGATTTATCTGGTGTAAGGATTGCCACCCTAGCTTTCTTTTGATGTCCATTAGCATGGTAAATTGTTTCACTGCCCACCCCCCACTTTAAATCTGGAGTTATCTTTGGGTCTAAGATAAGTTTCTTGAAGACAGCATATCTATGGGTCTTATTTTTTTTTATCCATTCTGATACCCATTTGTCTTTTGATTGGGACATTTAGCCCATTTACATTCAGAGTAACTCTTGAAAGATATGAATTTAGTGCCATTGTATTGCCCGTAAGGTGACTGTTATTGTATATTGTCTCTGTTCCTTTCTGGCCTACTACTTTTAGGCTCTCTCTTTGCTTGGAAGATTCCTTTCAGTATTTCCTGTAGAGCTGGTTTGGTGTTTGCAAATTATTTTAGTTTTTGTTTTTTTCTGGAAGCTTTTTATCTCACCTTCCATTTTCAGTGACAGCCTAGCTGGTTATTGTATTCTTGGCTGCATATTTTTCTTATTTAGTTCTCTGAATATATCATGCTATTCCTTTCTGGCCCGCCAGGTCTGTATGGATATGTCTGCTGTCAATCTGATAGTTTTACCATTGTATGTTACAGACCTTTTGTCTCAAGCTGCTTTCAGGATTTTCTCTTTGTCACTGAGATTTGTTATTTTTACTATTAGATGATGGAGTGTGGGTCTATTTTTATTGATTTTGAGGGGGATTCTCAGTCTCTCCTGGATTTTGATGTTTGCTCCCCTCACCAAATTAGGGAAATTCTGTGCTATAATTTGTTCCAAGATGCCTTCTGCTCTTCCCTCTCTTTCTTCTTCTTCTGGGATTCCAATTATTCTATTATTATTGCTTCTCCTTAAGTATCACTTATCTCTTAAATTCATGTGGTCCAATAATTGTTTTTCTTTCTTTTTCTGAGCTTCTTTATTCTCCATCATTTGTTCTTTTATATGACAAATTCACTCTTCTCTCTCATTTATCCTAGCAATAAGAGCCTCCATTTTTATTGCACCTCATTAGTAGCTTTCTAGATTTCAATTTGGTTAGATTTTAGTTCTTTTATTTCTCCAGAAACGGATTTTATTTCTCCAGAAAAGTATTCTCTAGTATCTTACATGTTTTTTTTTGAGCTGAGCTAGGACCTTGATAATCATCATTCTGAACTCTAGTTCTGACATATTACTAATATTTGTATTAATTAGGTCCCTAGACATTGGTACTGCCTCTTGTTCTTTCTTTTGAGGTGAGTTTTTCTGCCTTGTTGTTTTATCCAGGTAAGAATAGATGAATGAGAGAAAAAATACTAAAAGAGTAGCAACAACCCCAGAAAAATATACACTAACAAAATCAGAAGTGACCCAAAACTAGCGGAAGAAACAAGGAGGAAATAAAGGAAAAGAAACACACACACACACACACACACACACACACACACATACACATACACACACACACATATTAGACTGGTGAATAAAACAGAGCCACACACTTGTTTCTGGGTATATTTTGGTCTTTTAGAAGAAACTACTTCCCAAAATTTTAAAGAAAGAAAAAAATATATATGAAAATAAGGGTAAACATGATGAAGGTATGGAATATGACTATAAAGATGAAAATTTAAAAAGATTCTAAAAAAGGAATTGATAAGAAGTTGATTAAAAAAAGAAAAAAAATGAAAGAATTTGATCAGACTGGAGACTAGAACAAAGCCATGCACTAGATTTAGGGTATATTTTTGCCTATTAGAAGAAACTCTATCCCAAAATTTTAAATATAGAAAAATCTATATATATACAAAAAATAAGGCTAAATATAATGAAGGAATAGAATATGACTGTAACAATGAAAATTTTAAAAAGATTTTTCAAAAGGCTTTGATAAGATAAAATAATGAAAAAACATTAAAATTAGAAAGAGGAAAAATTTTTAGAAAAATAATATAAGAAAAAAATAAAATTTTTAACAATTAACTTGGAAAGACTAATGAATCATAGGGAAAAAGCCATGTGTTGCTTTCCCCTAGCTCTGAAATTGCATGGTTCTCTGTGATTGGTGAACTTGGTCTTGGCTGATGTTCTTGCTAATCTTCTGGGGGAGGGGCCTGTTCTCATAGTTCTCAAATGTCTTTGTCTGAGGTGGAATTGTACCACCTTTGCCAGGAGCCAGGCTAAGTAATCTGCTCAGTTTTGCTCCTGGTAGCTTTTGCTCCCTGAACACTTTCCTTACAGCTTTGGAGGATGGGAATGAGAATGGCAGCCTCCTGACCTCTGGCCCAGTAGGAGCTGAGAGCTTAGGGCCTTATGCCTCAGTGCACTCTCAGAAAAAAAAGCAGTCAATCACTCCCTTCTCTCTGGTCTCCAGGTGCTTTCCATGATCACCTGGCCTGTGACCAAGCATTTCTATCTCTGGTGCACAGCCCCATTTGGAGTCTCGAAACCCAGCAGATTCCTGCAACACACTCCTGTGCCACTCCTCCTGGAGGAGAAAGGAAGGGGTCTCCCAAGATCTGCCACTTGTGGGGTCCCTGCTCAAAGAGCAGTGGTCAGACTTCACCTCAGATCAGTTTAAGATAACCCCTAGCTGAGAGGCCACTCCTCAGCTCCATCTCTGCAGTCAGTTTCCCAGCTCTGATACCTGAGAGCTCTGCCACACTCAGACACCTCTAGTCTCTTTGTGACCCTATGGGTCCTGAGACCACACTGTCCTGGCAAGGGCTCCACCCTCCACTTAGCCTCTGGAGCAACATCCATCAGTGCAGCAGACTTCTAAAAGTTCCAATTTGGTGCTCTGCTGCTCTACCACTTGCTGGGAGCTGGCCCCTGCCCCTATGGCCTATCTTCCCATATATTTCCTCAGATTCATTTCTCTGCATATTGTACCTTCCAGAAAGTTGTGGATTTTCTGTTTCTAGAATTGCTGATTTTCTTCTCTTCAATCCCCTATTGAGTTTGTATGTGTGCAGAATGGTTTGATAACTATGTCGCTGAATTCCTGGAACCTAATGATATTTAGGTCTCCTACTTCTCCACCATCTTCTCTCCCTCTCTTCTTATAAGGACACCAGTCATATTGTTTATACTCCAATATGACCTTATTACCTACTTACATTTGTTTCCATATATGGTCACTTTCTGAAGTACTGGGGGGTTAGGACTTCAGTGTTACCCTTCTGGGGACACAATACAACTCCAAACACATAGGAAAGCAGAGAGTTTTTATACATGTTTCATGATCAGACTTAGATTTATAAAATATATTTTTGCTGGATATGTTTAAAGACCAGAGGGAACAAGGTAGGAAGCAAGGAAACCAATGAGTAGGTGATGATATGTGATTAGATTAGTAGAGGTTATGGGAAGTAGTGTGATTTAGATATATTTCAAAGGCAGAGATAACAAGGTTTACTGCTAGTTTTATTGTAAATTTGAAGGAGAATAGTATATATAATTCCAAAATTTTTGACCTGGACACATGGAATTATTGGAGGAGAAAATATAAAAATAGAGTCTAGAAGGATAACATGAGGAGTTAAATTGAACATCATAAATCTGAGATAGGCTTTAAGCATGTTGCCCAAAAAGGCCTGGATTATACCCATGTCTGTATCCTGCATGTCTCCTGGTATTTATATTTTAACAAAAATATGCTGATTAATATCATGTTTACTGTGGTTGATATTATAAATTACCAGAAACTGAGTGGCTTAAGCCTACAGAAATGTATTTTCTTAAAGTTCTGGAGGGTAAAGTTGGTTCCTTTTTAAAGTTCTGAGGAAGAATTACTTCCGTATCTCTCTGCTAGTTTCTGGGGGTAGCCAGCAATCCTTGATGTTTTTTGGCTTGCACACACATCCCTCCAATCTCTCCCTCTGTCTTCACCTCACCACCCCCTCTGTGTCCTATCCCTTTCTATTTTCTTAGAAGAACACTTAATTTCTTCAGAGTCTACCTAAATTCAATATCTCATCTTAAGATCTTTAATTAAACCTACAAAGATGCTTTTTCTGAATAAGTTTACATTCACGGGTTCTGAGCATATGTATTTTCTTGTGGAGAAGGGTCACCATTCAAATCACTGCAAGTAGTTAGATTAAAATAAACCAGACTGGCTTTGGTAGATTTCCACTTTGTACTCACAACTTCTGTCATAGAAAATGTCCAGTAGTGTGGGAAACATGAATCATGGCTAGAATTCTCACTTTAATATATAGTTAAATTTGAGGAAAGACCAGAAACAACTTGTCATTCTTTTTTATCTTTCCAGTTACATTTGGCTGACAATTCCCTTTCAAGAACTATGTGCAAGACCCTTAATGATAAAATCAAATTTACATAGATGGCAGCAACGAACTTCCTCTGTTCTTTTTTTTTTTTTTTAAGATTTTTATTTATTTAACACAGAGAGATCGAGATCACAAGTAGGCAGAGAGGCAGGCAGAGAGAGAGAGGAGGAAGCAGGCTACCCGCTGAGCAGAGAGCCCGACGTGGGGCTCGATCCCAGGACCCTGGGATCATGACCTGAGCCGAAGGCAGAGGCTTTAACCCACTGAGCCACCCAGGCGCCCCCCTCTGTTCTGATGGTAATAGGAAAAAGGTATTCAATACTGGATGTACTGTCGTCCATTTAAGGCTGCAGGATGCACAAAATCCCAGCCTATGGTGAGCCAAGTCAGTAGAAATTATAAACAAATATAAGCTAGAAATATGTGAAATATGTATATGAAATGCTGAGAAGTCCTGTTGGAGAGTATACAGCCATTAATCTGAATACCTTTGTAAGACCAGTTTTACTATTTAATATATGGTGTAAGTATAAAAAAATATTTATTCATTTTATTGTTTTGTATGCAGTTAGCCCTTAGCAATGAGCTCAAATAATGAAAGTGATTATTTAATTAAAAATTTAATACTGAATTTGTGGTTTTTTAAAGATTTTATTTATCCATTTGACAGAGAGAGACACAGCAAGAGAGTGGGACACAAGCAGGGGGAGTGGGAGAGGGAGAAGCAGGCTTCCCACCAAGCAGGGGCCCGATGTGGGGCTCGATTCCAGGATGTTGGGATCATGATTGAGCTAAAGGCCGCTCAACGACTGAGCCACCCAAACACCACAATACTGAATTGGTTTCTTAAAAAGTTGATTATCAACATGTTCTTGCACAATATCTTTAAGTTTTTCTCATCTGATATGTGGATATTATGTAAATTTTACTCCCCTCCCCCCAAATTTTTATGCCAACACTTTATCCTGTAATATGACTGTATTTGGAGATAGATCCTTCAGGAAGGTAAATGAGGCTAAATGAGGTCATAAAGGTGACTTTTTAAGAAGAGTGAGAGAGATTTCTCTTTCTCCATGTGGGCACACAGAGAAAAGTCCTTGTGAAGGCATAGCAGAAAGGAGCCATCTATGAGCCAGAAAAAGAGTCCTCACCAGAAATCAACAATGCTGGTACTAGGATCTTAGACTTCCCAGCCTGCAGAACTGTGAGAAATAAATTTCTCTTGCTTAAGCCATGCAGTCCATGGTACTTTGTCATGGCAAAGACAGTAGGCCAAAGTGATTCCACTGACTACATAAAAATCAGAATACAGGGGTACCTGGGTGGCTCAGTGGGTTAAGCCTCTGCCTCTGGCTCAGGTCATGATCCCAGGGTCCTGGGATCGAGCCCCACATTGGGCTCTCTGCTCAGCGGGGAGCCTGCTTCCCCCTCTTTCTCTGTCTGCCTCTCTGCCTGCTTGTGATCTCTGTCTGTCAAATAAATAAATCAAATCTTTAAAAAAAAGTCAGAATGCAAAAATCTAGTTCAAACATTCATAGTTATTTAGCAAGATTTCACTCAATGATAATTGCCAGGAATGGCCAGCAATCCCTGCACCAACAGATGAAAGATTACTCTAAACTTTGCCCTGAAAGAGAGGAGAAGGGAAAGGGTCAATGCTCAGAGATGAAAACTCTTGGCTCTTCTTTGCCCACACTTTTATTGGTACTTCATGATAATCACAAATCCTATCACTGTTCCTCAAGCAGGTGATGTGTGACAAGGGTTCTTACTAAAACTAGGAGGATCTGTTTATGGGAAAGATATGATATGCTAATCTTTGTGTTCTGCTAGACATAGCCTAAGGGACAATGCATACATCTCTTAGATCACAGGGTGGCTTTTTGGGGTCAGAAAGCTTCAGCTAAGGCAGCTCCCAGTGACATTCCAAGGAGAGCATGGTCTCACAGGCCTTGGCCTTCTGAAGGCCTATGCCCTTCTTCAAAACCTTCTTTTACACAGTAGCCTCTGTGTTAACATTTTAGCAAGCCAGGTATTATGGCTGATATCATGCTCTACATTAAGAAGGCCTCTGAAGGCCTATGCCCTTCTTCAAAACCTTCTTTTACACAGTAGCCTCTGTGTTAACATTTTAGCAAGCCAGGTATTATGGCTGATATCATGCTCTACATTAATCCCAACAAATAATCATTTAATCTGAGCAGCTGCAGAAGCTGTATTTATTTTTTTAAGATATTTATTTATTATTATTATTATTTTAAAGATTTTATTTCTTTATTTGTCAGAGAGAGTGAACGAGCACAGGCAGACAGAGTGGCAGGCAGAGGCAGAGGGAGAAGCAGGCTCCCTGCCGAGCAAGGAGCCCGATGTGGACCTCGATCCCAGGACGCTGGGATCATGACCTGAGCCGAAGGCAGCCGCTTAACCAACTGAGCCAACGAGGCATCCCAGAAGCTGTATTTAATCAATTACTTTCTGAAGTTTTGATTTCATTTAAATAAAATTTCTTTTAAAATAATTTTGCTCATTTTGGATCTTGAGCTTTTCTGTGCTCATATTAAAAATGAAGTGATAGCTCCATTACCAGAAGTTCTTCACTGTTGTAAGTTGCCAGTTTTCTATCAAGACTGTTCAATGTTCAAATTTTTAAAAAATCCAATAATGGCATAATATTTTTTATTCAAGAAGTGAAATAAAGGTAAATATTTTGAACATTTATAGTAATCAGAAAAATTTATGACAAAACCAATTGTTTATTTTAAATTCAACTAAATGGTTTAATATTTAAGGTGAAGAAAGCAATGTTTGGAAAATAAATTTTATTGTAGAAAAGTTATGAGGTAAAAACTGAGAAGTTATCAAAAATTTGGAGCTAGATACATATATAAATATATGAATACTATATATTACATACTAAGAATGACTGAAGTTTAATTTTTTTTTTGGTGACCAAAAGATATTTTCAAGAGTAGAAATCCTTTCTTTGCTGCCCAGGTAGAAATATTTGAGCCTTTAAAGAATCACTTTGTAAATGAACTTGTCCATTAATAATATTGAAAGATTAAAGAAGTCCTCTAAATTTTGTGTGTATTTTAATCCCTTGTTTTTAGGACTCTTATTTTCAAAAGTCCCAATTGTGATAATAATTTATGTGAACACTAACTGTGGACATCCAATTGCACATCTCAAGAATGCAGTTGGATAGGTGTATATAGAATGCAGAAGGGGTCTAGACCAGATATGTAATTTGGAAGTCAACAGTTTATAGACAGAAATTTTAAAAGCCATGTCAACAGTATATAGATGGAAATTTTAAAGCCTGATTTTTCTTTTTCGGAATAAAAGAAAAAAACAAATAAGAAAGCAAGCTTTTATATGTAAAATCATAATCCTCATTTTAAGTGTGTATTAAAAACTGCCCTTCAAACTGAGTGTCATAACACTGCTTTCAGGGCTGTTGTGTACTACAGAATCTTGTCTTTCTTTTTTCATAGTAGCATATTGTTTAACATAGGTAGTTTTGTGAAGACAGATGCAAATATCTGGCAGAATAAAATTACATAGCTTATTCCTTTCATATTTTTCAGTATTTAATGGGAATTACCATTAGGAGTAGCAATGGCCTACATTATATTTATGATTGCATTCTCCAGGCAGTTTAAAACAGCTGCTAATAGTATTAACTAAAATCCTGTACTTTGTTGCAAGAAAAATGCTGAACAAAAAAGAAGATTATACCTACATTTCTCACCACTTTTAGGGTTGGGGGCATGGGAGAAAACCCCTCTATCTGGTTGTTCTTCCAGAAACTTGAAATTAAATGTACAAAAAGTTAAGCACAGATTCCTACCTCTCATAATTCCCAAAATCTTCTTCTATTTTATATTTCTACTTTAGAGTCATCGATTAGTTTACATTTTAAACTCACTTCAGATTCTCTTCATTTTGTTTTCTAACTGGTTCTCCAGCCCTACTGACTGTAACCTCTGCCATGCTCTCACAGCCAACTCTCCACTTCTGATATCCATTTATTTTACTAAATGATTAAAATATGTTCCTCACTAATATCTGTGCTCCTGGCCTCTTCCATCTCTGAAAACTCCTTACATCATCTATCAGGTTAATCTTTCTAAAGAAGGTCCCTAAGCACATCACCCTCTACCTAATAGCATTTATACCTTTCTTACGATTATTGGAGAAATTAATATTCCTTAAACTAGTAATTGAATCCCATCTTACTTCCTAAACTCACCTTACACTTTTCTATTTTACACAGTATGGTCTAACAAAACTGAAATAGTCACTCATAATAGGCATTTTCTCTCTTCCATTCCCTTACTGAAATTATTTCTCCTGCCCAATCCTTCCTTCTTTCACTTCGGCACATCAAAATATATGTAATTAAATGTCACCCAACTTCATCAGCTTGTGTGTAAAATTGAGCTGCTGAACTACCTTTGTACTTAGCTTTAATTTTTTATTATAAAAGCAATATATATACATGGATATAAAAATCCAAATTGCTATTCCATTTCCCTAAGACTTCTTTTTCTATATGTTTATTTATTTTGGTGGTTATTTCCATAAATCCAAAAGAACATGAAATGATTTTATATCAGTTTTTAAAATCTAGATTAAAATGGAAAATGAAAAGTTTTACCTTCCAAAATTTACATGTTAAACAAATCTTTCTGGTTATCACTTGCATTACCAAAAATCAGTCTCTAGACATTGGCTTTCCAGTCTATCTGCAGGTTGTTGAATGCTCATTTCAGATCAACTTCAGTACAGCCTGGCTCACATTTCTCTATGTTTTTCCCTCCCCATATTTTATTACAAGTTTGAGAAGAGACCCTTCCCTAGGCTCCCTGCAATGATGTCAATAAAAGTGAAAGTTTTGATAAGATCAGAGATAACAAATTGACTTCCCAACACAGAAGATAAGATGTAACTGCTTTTAATTACAGTTACTTTTTGATCCAGTCCCAAATTTCAAAATGTTCAGGAAATGGCTCTCCCAGCCCAGCTCTTGGTCTGCCTCTATGGCCAAAGTCATCTTGTCTTTTCTAAGAGGGAAAGCCCTTAGACACATCTACACTTCTCAGAGTGTGGTTGCAAAAATCTTGCAGGACAGAGAAAAGTATGGTGTGGCTCTCCTCTAAGTCAAAGTCTATCTCCTGAAGCCTCATTTTTTGCCTTCAGATCTATCTTAAGACAAATAAAAATCATAATATCTGCTTCTTTTAAGAGTGATCTGCAGGGGGACGCCTGGGTGGCTCAGTTGATTAAGCAGCTGCCTTCGGCTCAGGTCATGATCCCAGCGTCCTGGGATCAAGTCCCACATGCAGGCTCCTTGCTCGGCAGGGAGCCTGCTTCTCCCTCTGCCTCTGCCTGCCTCTCTGTCTGCCTGTGCTCTCTCTCTAATAAATAAATAAAAATCTTAAAAAAAAAAAGAGTGATCTGCAGGGTGGTCTTGCCTTACAGACTTTAAAATTGTAACCTCCTGAATGTACATTATTCCTATCTTTGCAAAAATTAGGTTGTTCGGCCATGTAAAAAATACATGGAGCATATGTAGGATAAGTGCCATGGTCTAGGCAGAGCTTTTGCAATGATCAGATTCTTCCATTTGTTAACTTTATATAAATAAGATATGAGTATTTAATTAAGTCTTTCGGCAGTCTTCCACTTCTGTACTCATCATAGGATGCTATAGACATACACACAGAGAGAGACATACAAACTTTTCACACACTCTGGTCATAAAGAATAAGCATAGTAGAGATTAAATTCACATGTAAAAAGGATACTTTTCACTAGGAGAAATATCTGTAGAAATGCAAGTTTTATTATCACAATAGTGGTCTCTTAAATGATCACAGAGAAAATAAAGATTTCTTGGCTTCATAGAACTTCATATAATTCTAAAACCATATTAGATTTTTACTTTATTTTTTGAAACACCTTCAGGAGAATAGATATTATTTCTTATTTGAATGTTTGGTAGAATTTCCCAGGGAATCCATTAGGCCCTGAATTCTTGTTTTGGGGGAGGTTTTTTATCACTGCTTCAATTTCGCTACTGGTTATTGGTCTGTTCAGCTTGTCAGTTTCTTCCTGCCTCAATCTTGGTAGTTCATAGGTTTCTAAGAAGGCATCCATTTCTTCCAGGTGGCTTAATTTATTGGCATATAGCTGTTGATAATAATTTCTGATAATTGTATTTATTTCCTTGGTGTTAGTTGTGACTCTTCCTTTTCATTCATAATTTTATTAATTTGGGTCCTTTCTCTTTTCTTTTGGAGAAGTTTGGCCAGTGGCTTATCAATTTATTCTTTCAAAGAAACAACTTCTAGTTTTGTTAATGTGTTATATTGCATTTCTGGTTTCTAATTCATTAATCTCTGCTCTATCTTTATTTCCATTTTCATAAATTGCTTAAATTAAATTTGTTGTTAATTCTCCAGATCTTTAAGGTGTAAAGACAGTTTGTGTATTCAAGATTTTTCTATTTTTTTGAGTGAGGCTTGGATGGCTATGTATTTCCCCCTTAGGACCACTTTTGCTGTATCAAAATCACATTGAGGTACCACCTTACACCAGTTAGGATGGCAAAAATTCACAAAAAAAGAAACAAGTGTTGGAGAAATTGTGGAGAAAGTGGAACATTTATACTGTTGGTAGGAATTCAGGTTGGTATAGCCACTTTGGAAAACTGTGTGGAGATTCCTCAAAAAATTAAAAATAGAGCTACTCTGTCATCCAGCAATTGCACTACTGGGTATTTACCCAAAAGATACAGATGTAGTGAAAATAGGGACCATATACAGCCCAATGTTTGTAACAGCAATGTCCACAATAGCCAAACTGTGGAAAGAGCTAAATGCCCTTCAACAGATGAATAGATGAAGAAGATTGTGGTCCATATACACAATGGAATATCACTCAGCCATCAGAAAGGATGAATACCCAACTTTTGCATCAACATAGATGGGACTGGAAGAGATTATGCTAAGTGAAATAAGTCAAACAGAGAAAGTCAAATATCATATGATTTCACTTATTTGTGGAACATAAGGGATTGCATGGAGGACGTTAGGAGAAGGAAGGGGAAAATGAAACAGGGAGAAATTGGAGTAGGAGATGAACCATGAGAGACTACAGCTCCAGGAAACAAACTGAGGGTTTTAGGAAGGAGGGGGGTGGGGAGACGGGTGAGCCAAGTGATAGGTATTAAGGAGGGCACAGACTGTGTAGAGCACTGGGTGTTATATGCAAACAATAAATCATGAACACTGCATCAAAAAGTAATGATGTACTGTTTGGTGACTAACATAACATAATAAAAAATAAATAAGAAAAAAAGGATTGTTGCTTTATTCTGCTACATCTTATGGAAAAGAAAGCTATTTGGCTTACTTAAGTTATTATGCTTTTTGTTTCTCTGTTTTGTAACTTTCTTGCTATGGTCATCAGATCCTTAGTACTAAAACTTAGAAGTTCCAGCTCAAAGGACCAAGTCTTTTCCTCAACTTCTTAAAAACATGGCAAAAGGGAAGATTTTCTGTTCTTGTGGCTGAGAAAGACAGCCTATTTTGAGTATCAAACAGAGAGGTCTTTACTTACATGTCTAGAGGTTGATGCCAGGTGAATGAGGCCAGGAAAGAGTGAAAGAACTACATCTTTTTTTCTTTTTTTTTATAACAAGGTGTTAAAACTTTATAATAAGACATGACATACCAAAGGTAGGGGACACTCACTTCAAAATGCAGAATTTACTAAGGAAATGGATAATATATTCCATGACAGTTGGACCTCATAGTTAAGACAAAGTTATAAAAGAAGCCAGGCTACATACTTCGAAGAAAGGATTAAGTCACATTATTTTAAAAGAAAATGCACTATATGGTATTTCCAAAGCTTGCTGCAATAATGTCTCCTTCCCAAATGTACATTAAGTACATTGACACTCTCCACGTAGAGGTAAAGTTTAATTCACTCTTTGAATCTAGGTAGTACTCTGACTCACTTGTAACCAATAGAAGTGGCAAAAGTGACACTACATGGTTTCTGAGGCTCTGCCATAACAGATAATGAAGCTTCCATCTCTTTACCTAGGATATGAATTTTGGAACCCAAATATTTATGGTCCAACTACCCTGAGGCCACCAGAAGGGCCAAATTAAGTGTCTGTCCAAAAGCATCAGTCGTGGTCCCAATTAATAGTCCACATTAGGGTTAGAGCCTGGGTGGCTTAGTAGGTTAAAGCCTCTGCCTTCAGATCAGGTCATGATCCCAGGGCTCTCTGCTCAGCAGGGATCCTGCTCCCCCTCTCTGCCTGCCTCTCTGCCTACTTGTGATCTTGTCCCAGCTCCAAGTGTTCCCAGGATTTGGCTCAGATATCACAGCAAGAAAAGTCATCCCCATTGTGCAGTGTCTGAATTCCTGACCTGAAGAATCTTTAAATACAATAGAATTAATTTTTACACCACCGAGTTTTAAAATGGTTTGTTACATAGCAATAACCAATTGCAACTTGTATAGAGCACTATACTGTTAGTACAAAAGGGAGAGGTGGAAAGTCCATGAAGAGGTACCTGAGACCTAAACTATTCCTGAAGCCCAATATACATTCTCTGTACTTGGAGAGACCTAGGATTGACTCTTAGTGCAGTCAAAGTGGTTATGGCAGACTAAAAGGAAGAAGCCAGAGAACTGTAATAGGAAATGAACATTTACACTGATAACAAGAAATATGTGACTGTTTCCTGTGAACCAGAGATAGGTAAAGTGAAGAGACATCTGGCGTAGGATCTTTTCAATGTCCTATCAAAGAAGACTGCCTGGGAAAATGAGGGAAGTTTACAACTAATGCCTAAGTGTGGAGCTGAACTAAAAGTATCCAGCTAAAGAAGAGAGACCTTGAGGGATCTTTGGTTAGAAGAACCCAGCAAGGTATTTTTGAAGAACCTTGAAAATCACCCAGGATAGAAGGAGTTTTAAGTATCTGCAAGTTTTGAATAATAAGAAGCCAGTTTACAATAGCACAAGCCAAGAAACTTCTTGTTCTCTCTTTCCTTGACTTTCTTCCCAAATTTCAGTTACAGTTAGGGAACAGATTAGAAGAAAATGTAAAAAGAGAAAAAACAAAATCAAATGAAAAAGAAAACAGACCTTTTGTAGAAAGGGAGAATGTAATTCAGTAGTATCTGTACATTTAACCTCTAGTAACTGACTGGAGGCAAAGAATATGGTCCCAGACACAGATGGACAGATGTGATTGTCAGTTAGTGGAAGTCCTCTTTAGATTTTTCCCCTATTTTCTCAATGAAATACTTATTAGGAACATCACCAGGATTGGAGGTGATGGAGAATATACAGGTTTGAGGAGAAAGGAGGAGTTTAAAAAAATCATCAGGAAGAGTGATTAACTAGTAACTCTTTAGTGATGGAATTAATAATTCATTTGAGGTTGGTGTCAAGAATTTAAAGTGATTAAGACTCAGTGTGCTTATCTATTAATCATGAACTATGTTCAGTTATTGGATGGGTACACAGAATAAGTGAACAGTTGGATTTAACCAGCCTTGAGGTTTACCAGATGAGAGTGATGAATAGTAATGCAAAAGGGAGTGATTATGATCAGTACTTTGAAATTTAAGCTGGGTAAGGAGAAAAGTGAGGACATGGGTTATCATGAAGAAAAGTAGAAGGCAAGTAAGATCAAAGCTGGAGATTCTGAACCATTAGAGTGGGGTTAGGAAAGGAAATGAGTTAGAAAGATAGCAAATAATTGCTATTTATTTTTTTTAGTTGCTATCTTAATTTAGTAAATTAACAACATGCTTGAAGTTTAAAATATATTGACCAATTATTAGGTGAAGTTTGTATTGTACAGAATTATATATTATTTATTTTATAGAAATAATAATTAGGATATTAAGCACATTAGAAGGACCAAGAATATATCACTGAGTTCTTTATATCCCATATGCCACATATCTCAGTTATGTTAATTATGGAGGCATTCAGAAGGAAATTTTCACAACTAAAATATTTTATAAATTTTTGCTGCATTCAAAAGATACATTTACAATTTTTCTGTTTTTAATGAAAAACTTTGCTCTAGTCAACCTACCCATATTAATATAGAAATTTTAGATGAGCAAATATAAGGTCTGTTCTGAGTGTCAAACTATTCTGACAGGCATTGGGAAGGCTAGTAATTGTAATATTTTGGAGTTTTTGAAAAATCCATTTTCTTATTTAGTTGTAATGAATACATATTTTTTTCCCAATACACATACATATTCTGGCACCCTTATTAACATTTTAAAAAGATAAGATACAATCATATAGGAAATGAATGTACAGAATTGCATTCCATCCTCTGAATATGAGTTACAATCTAATTTTTAAACAATATATATATGACATTTAGTATTCTATATATCCTTATGTTTCTAGTTTTCCTTTATATAGGACTTAATTTATTCACCAAAGCCTGCAATTTTCAGATTATTTTTAGGTACAGAGGCCATTAAGCCTTGCTGCATAAATGGTAAATAATGACACCATGAAAATAATCTTTTAACATTACTTTATGCATATGTATGGAATTATTATAATATTCATTCCTCAAAACTTTCTTATAAACAGGATAAACACAAATAAAACAAGCAGTAGTTACTACAATCATATTGGTTCTGTACATAAATTTTATATGAATAATTTATATAAAAATACTTAAAAAATGAAATTATCTGATAGTCATCCAGAAGAGCACATATTTTTTTTTAAATTTTAGAAGTTCTCTTTGCTTCTAAGTAATAGAAAAACATAGGAAGATATATTGTAGTAAAGGTGAAAGATGCCAGCTAAAAATTAAAATCTCTGTCTAGTTTTCAGAAATAATGTTGAAAATTTAAAAACAAAAACAATAATAAGCTAAATCTACCACCTACTGAATTTTATACTTCAAATGTGGTACTAATTAAGTAAGTACTTTTTAAAAAAAATCTTTTTCTTTATTATTGGCTTTGAATCCCACTATATTTAGGGGTTTTATTGTCAAAGGTATTATGCTTTGAAAAAACTGGATGAATCATGGACGTCAATTCTTATAATTTTCATTCATAATTTTTTTCTCAAAGCAACTCATAATTATAGTTATTAGATATCAATTTTAAGTGCCTTACATAACAATAATGATGATATGATTTTAAATTTCTCCCAAAATATGGCATGTGAATTTAAATTGCCCAACTCCAGTAGAGAGGAATTTTTTTTAATGTTGCTGACTCCTTAATTTTTAAATTTTTATTAACCTATAATGTATTATTTGCCCCAGGGGAATCATCAGGCTTACACATTTCATAGCACTTACCATAGCACATAACCTCCCCACTGTGCATAACAGAGCCACCCTATGCCTCTGCCCAACTCATCAGCAACCCTCAGTTTGTTTCCTGAGATTAAGAGAAAATTATGATTTGTCTTCCTCCTGATCCCATCTTGTTTCATTTTTTTCCTCCATAACCCCCACATTCCCCCACCTTGCCTCTCAAATTCCTCATATCAGAGAGATCATATGATAATTGTCTTTCTCTGATTGACTTATTTCACTTAGCATGATACCCTCTAGTTCCATCCATGTCATTGCAAATGGCAAGATTTTCATGGCTGTGTAGTATTTCATGGCTGCATAGTATTCCATTGTATATATATATATACACCACATCTTCTTTATCTGTTGATGTACATCTAGGTTCTTTCCATACTTCGGCTATTGTGGACACTGCTGCTATAAACATTTGGGTGCACATGCCCCTTCGGATCACTACATTTGTATCTTTAGGGTAAATACACAGTAGTGCAATTGCTGGGTCACAGGGTAGCTCCATTTTCAACTTTTTGAGGAACCTCCGTACTGTTCTCCAGAGTGGCTGCAGCAGTTTGCATTCCTACCTATCTCCACATTCTCTCCAACATCTGTAATTTCCTGACTTGTTACTTTTAGCCATTCTGACTGGTAGGTGGTATCTCACTGTGGTTTTGATTTGTGTTTCCCTGATATCAAGCACTTTTTCATGTGTCTGTTGGCCATTTGGATTCTTTGCAAAAATGTCTGTTCATGTTTTCTGCCCATTTCTTGATTGGATGGTTTGTTCTTTGGGTGTTGAGTTTGATAAGATTTTTTTTTTTTTTTTTCAAGGAGAGAGCGCGAATGCTGTTCCCCACTATCACAAATTATGCAGTCGAGTTTCTCACATTTGGGGAAATCGCAAGGGTCAGTACATCCGGAGTGCAATGGATAAGCCTTGCCCTGAGAAAACCACCTTCATGATCATGGTATCTCCCCTGCCAGGTAAGTATGAGTTTGATAAGATCTTTATAGATTTTGGATACTAGCCCTTTATCTGATATGTCATTTGCAAATATCTTCTCGAATTCTGTCAGTTGTCTTTTGGTTTTGTTGACTATTTCCTTTGCTGTGCAAAAACTTTTGATCTTGACAAAGTCCCAATAGTTCGTTTTTGCCCTTGAATCCCTTGCCTTTGACGATGTTTCTAGGAAGAATGTTCTGTGGCTGAGGTCGATGAGGTTTCTGCCTGTGTTCTCCTCAAGGATTTTGATGGAATCCTGTCGCACATTGAGGTCTTTCATCCATTTTGAGTCTATTTTTGTGTGTGGTGTAAGGAAATGGTCCAGTTTCATTTTTCTGCATGTCACTGTCCAATATTCCTACATCATTTGTTGAAGAGACTTTTTTCCATTGGACATTCTTTCCTGCTTTGTTGAATATTAGTTGACCATAGAGTTGAGGGTCCATTTCTGGGCTCTCTGTTCTCTTTCATTCATCTATGTGCCTGTTTTTGTGCCAGTACTGCACTGTCTTGATGATGACATCTTTGTAATAGAGCTTGAAGTCTGGAATTGTGATGCTGCCCACTTTCGTTTTCTATTTCAACATTCCTCTGGCTATTTGTTTTGTTGTTGTTGTTGTTTTCTGGTTCCATGTGAATTTTACAATTACTTCTTCCATTTCTTTGAAAAAAATGATGGTATTTTGATAGGGATTGCATTAAATGTGTAGATTGCTTTAGGTAGCATAGATATTTTCACAATATTTGTTCTTCCAATCCATGAGCATGGAATGTTTTTCCATTTCTTTGTGTCTTCCTCAATTTCTTTCATGAGTACTTTATAGTTTTCTGAGTACACATTCTTTGCCTCTTTGATTAGTTTTTTTCCCTAGGTATCTTATGGTTTTGGGTGCAACTGTAAATGGGATCAACTCCTTAATTTCTCTTTCTTCTGCCTTGCTCTTGATGCATTGAAATGCATCTGATTTCTGAGCATTGATTTTAAATCCTGACACTTTACTAAATTCCTGTATGAGTTCTAACAGTTTTAGAGTGGAGTCCTTTGGGTTTTCCACATAAAGTATCATATCATCTGCAAAGAGTGAGAGTTTGAGTTCTTTTTTGCCAATTCAGATACCTTTTATTTCTTTTTGTTGTCTGACTGCCGAGGCTAGGACTTCCAGTACTATGTTGAATAGCAGTAGTGATGGTGGACAGCCCTGCCATGTTCCTGACCTTAGGGATAAAGGCTCTCAGTTTTTCCCCATTTGGAATGGTATTCACTGTGAGGTTTTCATAGATAGCTTTTTTGATATTGAGGTATGTACCCTGAATCTCCATACTGTGAAGAGTTTTGATCAAGAAAGGGTGCTGTACTTTCCAAATGCTTTTTCAGCATCTATTGAGAAAATCATATGGTTCTTGTTCTTTCTTTTATTAATGTATTGTAGGACATTGGCTTGTAGATGTTGAACCAACCTTGCAGCCCAGGAACAAATACCACTTAGTTGTGGTGATTCTTTTAATTCTTTTAATGTACTTTTTTTTTGTACTGTTTTTTTAATGTACTGTTGGATCCTATTGGCTAGTATTTGGTGAGAATTTTTGAATCAGTGTTCATCAAGGATATTGGTCTGTATTTCTCCTTTTTGGTAGGGTCTTAGAGTAGGGTTTAATTTTTCTTTAAATATTTGGTAGAATTACTCTGGGAAGCCATCTGGCTCTGGGCTCTTGTTTTTGGGAGATTTTTAATGACTGCTTTAATCCTTTTACTGGTTATGGGTATGTTCAGGTTTTCTATTTCTTCCTGGTTCTGTTTTGGTAGTTGACATGTCTCTAGGAATGCATCCATTTCTTCTGGATTGTCAAATTTGCTGGTGTATAGTTGCTCATAATATGTTCTTATATTTGTTTGTATATCTTTGGTGTTGGTTGTGATCTCTCCTCTTTCATTCATGATTTTATTAACTTGGGTCCTTTCTCTTTTCTTTTTGATAAAGCTGGCCAGAGGTTTATCAGTCTTATTAATTCTTTCAAAGAACCAGCTCCTAGTTTCATTGATTTGTTCTACTGTACTCTTGGTTTCTCTTTCATTGATTTCTGCTCTGATCTTTATGATTTCTCTTGCCCTTCTGGGTCTAGGCTTTCTTTGTTGTTCTTTCTCCAGCTCCCTTAGGAGTATGGTCAGGTTGTACACTTGAGACCTTTCTTGTTTCTTGAGAAGGTTTGTATGGCTATAAACTTTCCTCTCAGGGCCCCGTTTGCTCAGTCCCAAAGATTTTGAACAGTTGTGCTTTCATTTTCATTTGTTGCCATGATTTTTTTTTCAATTCTTCTTGAATTTCTTGGTTGACCCATTCATTCTTTAGTAGGATGTTCCTTATCCTCCATGTATTTGAGTTTTTCCCAACTTTTCTCTTGTGATTGAGTTCTACTTCCAGAGCATTGTGGTCTGAATATATGCAGGGAATAATCCCAATCTTTTGTTACAGGTTGAAACCTGATTTGTGACCCAGGGTGCGATCTATTCTGGAGAATGCACCATGTGCACTAGAGAAGAATGTGTGCTATGTTGGTTTGGGATGCAATGTTTTGAATATATCTGTGATATCCATCTGGTCCAGTGTGTCATTTCAAGCCTTTTCTCCTTGTTGATCTTATGCTGAGATATCCTGTCCATTTCAGTGAAGGGGGATGTTAAAGTCCTCTACTATTATTGTATTATTGTCAATATGGTTTTTTTTGGGTTTTTTTGGTTATTGTTATTAATTGGTTTATAGAATCGGCTGCTCCCATTTTAGCCACATAGGTATTTAATCTTTTTAGATCTTCTTGTTGGACAGACCCATTAAGTATGATATACTGTCTTTCTCAATCTCTTATA
The DNA here is from genome assembly GCA_003697995.1 of Taxidea taxus jeffersonii. Classification (NCBI taxonomy): domain Eukaryota; kingdom Metazoa; phylum Chordata; class Mammalia; order Carnivora; family Mustelidae; genus Taxidea; species Taxidea taxus. Next base: position 181 of record RCUC01148798.1, on the reverse strand, counting down.
ATAGTCTTTCACTTAAAATCAGATTTATCTGGTGTAAAGATTGCCACCCCAGCTTTCTTTGATGTCCTTTAGCATGGTAAATTGTTTTCCACCCCCTCACTTTAAATATTGAGGTGTCTTTGGGTCTAAAATGAGTTTCTTGTAGACAGCATATCCATGGGTCTTCTTTTTTTTTTTTTTT